>JAIOJX010000002.1:43695500-43920500 GCA_022376925.1 Tragulus kanchil
ACAGTGAAAACTGAAAGCACACCCTTTAAGAATTAGGAGCAAGACAAGGAGCACCATTCTTGACATTTTTATTCAGCATACTACTGGAAGTCATAGCTATGGCAATCAGATGAGGAAAAGACATATAACTCTAATCTGGAAAGAACAAATTAAAATTGTCTGCAAATGTGGGCTTGTCATATATGGCTTTTATTTTGAGGTATGTTCCCTCTATATCCACTTTGCTGACAGTTTTGTCATAAATGTATACCGAATTCTGTCAAAAGCTTTTTTGGCATCTATCAAGATAACCATATGATTTTTATTCTTCACTTTGTTAATGTGCATCACATGTACTGATTTGTGGATGTTGAACAACCCTTGCATCCCTAAAATAAATCTCACTTGATTATAATGCATGAGCCTTTTAATGTATATTTATTTTGTTGAGAATTTTTGCATCTATTTCATCAGTGATTTTGGTCTGTATGTTCTTCTTTTGTGAAAATTGTAGATTTCTGAGAATTCGTCCATTACTTCTACGTTACTAATTTTATTGGAGGATAATTGTTTGTAGTAATCATTTATGATACTGTTGGTGAAACTTGGCCTCTTCATCCATGTCAAGTAGAAACAGAGAGAGAATTTTGTGTAGAGAAGAATAGTTTTATTGCTTTTCCAAATATAGGGAGCCACAGTGGGCTAATGCCCTGAAGACCATGTAGCCTACCCCTGAGGTGATAGTGAGGAGTTTTATAGTATTTAAGTAATACTATAGGGTGTGATTATCTCATGGACAAGCTCTTCTCTAGTGGCATGGATTTGGGGTTACTCTCTAGTTGTGGTGAGCAGGCTTCTTGTTGTAGTGACTTTTCTTGCTGTGGAACTCAGGCTGTAAGTCATGCGGGCTTCAGTAGTTGCTGCACAAGGGCTCAGTTGTTGCAACTCTGAGGCTCTAGAGCACAGGCTCAACAGTTGTGGCTCATAGGATTAGTTTCTCTGCAGCATGTGGGATCTTTCTGAATCAGGGATCGAACCTGTGTCTCCTACATTGTCAGGCAAACTACCACTGAGCTACCAGCCCATATATGACAAGCCCACAGCTAACATCATCCTCAACAGTGAAAACTGAAAGCACACCCTTTAAGAATTAGGAGCAAGACAAGGAGCACCATTCTTGACATTTTTATTCAGCATACTACTGGAAGTCATAGCTATGGCAATCAGATGAGGAAAAGACATATAACTCTAATCTGGAAAGAACAAATTAAAATTGTCTGCAAATGTGGGCTTGTCATATATGGCTTTTATTTTGAGGTATGTTCCCTCTATATCCACTTTGCTGACAGTTTTGTCATAAATGTATACCGAATTCTGTCAAAAGCTTTTTTGGCATCTATCAAGATAACCATATGATTTTTATTCTTCACTTTGTTAATGTGCATCACATGTACTGATTTGTGGATGTTGAACAACCCTTGCATCCCTAAAATAAATCTCACTTGATTATAATGCATGAGCCTTTTAATGTATATTTATTTTGTTGAGAATTTTTGCATCTATTTCATCAGTGATTTTGGTCTGTATGTTCTTCTTTTGTGAAAATTGTAGATTTCTGAGAATTCGTCCATTACTTCTACGTTACTAATTTTATTGGAGGATAATTGTTTGTAGTAATCATTTATGATACTGTTGGTGAAACTTGGCCTCTTCATCCATGTCAAGTAGAAACAGAGAGAGAATTTTGTGTAGAGAAGAATAGTTTTATTGCTTTTCCAAATATAGGGAGCCACAGTGGGCTAATGCCCTGAAGACCATGTAGCCTACCCCTGAGGTGATAGTGAGGAGTTTTATAGTATTTAAGTAATACTATAGGGTGTGATTAGCTCATGGACAGCTTGGATTCGTTGGCATCATGGTGAAGTTTCAAGCATAATCAACCTTTTGATTTCAACTGCTTTACAGTCTATGTTCTTGTGGTCAGAAGTTTTCATCTGGAGGGCAGGTGTGCTTCCTGTAAGAAAAAAAAAAAAAACAGCTTTGAAATGTGTGTCAGGCCTTTATCTATATTTTTTAGGAAACTGGAGTTTGGTGATTCTGTTATATAGCAGAATTATAGTCTAAATTTCTTCCAGTTCTTTAGTCCAACAGTTATTATTTGTTTCTAAAACTTTGCACTTCCCAATTATTAACCTTTGAGTCAGTATTTTACTTCAAATGACAAGGGCACAGGGGCTTGTACACAGTTTCAATACTATGTATTCATATCGTGTCAGTTGCAACTTTTCCTTTTTCATTTCTGATTTTGATTTGACCCCTCTCTTCCTTCTTGATGAGTCTGGCAAAAGATTTATCAATTTTATCTTTTCAACAACCAGCTTCGTTTCATTGATCTTTTCTACTTTTTAATCTCTATTTCATTTATTTCTGCTCTGGTCCTTTTTATTTCTTCCTTTCATCAACTGGATGTTTTTTTCTTGTTTTTCTAGTTGCTTTAGGTGTAAGGTTAGGTTATCTGAGATTTTTTGTTTGTTTCCTGAGTTAATCTTCTGTCAGTATATACTTCCCTATTAGTACTATTTTTTCTGTGTCCCATAGATTTTGGATTATTGTGTTTTTATTTTCATAAAAATTGTTTATTTATGTTTATTTCATATTTTCATTTTGTCTCAAGGTATTTCTTAATTTCTTCTTTGTTTTCAGCCTTTGAATATATCTTCTTCCACTTCATCTTCCTCTTCTCTTTCTGGACCCCTATAATGGAAATGTCAGTGCATTTGATGCTGCCCTAGATGTTTCTTAAACTGTTCACTCCTTTTTATTTTTTATTTATTTTTCTGTTCAGCTTCAGTGATTTCTACTACTGTGTCTTCCATCTTGCTGATCTGTTTCTCTGATTATTTAATCTACTATGTATTCCTTCTAATGCATTTTTAAATCTCACTGCATTCTTCATTTCTATTTTTTCTATATCTCTGTTAATTTTTTTAAACTTCTTACGCTGTTCATTCCATATTCTCCTGAGTCTTTGAGCATCTTTTTAATTATTATCTTGAACTCTTTGTCAGGTAAACACTTAAGTCTTCCAGGATTTTATCTTGTCTTTCATTTGGAACAAATTCCTGTCAATCATTTTGCCTAATTCTGGTGTTTTTGTTTCTATGTATTGGGTAGATTGGTTATGTTTCCTGACCCTGATAAAGTGACCATTTGTAGGAAATGTCCTATGCATCTGAGCAGCACACTTCCCTCCACTCACCAGCGCTATATGCTCTAGGGTACCCTCTATGTGTGTTGCATGGGTCCTTCTGTTGTGGTGGGCTTTTACTATTGATTTAAGTGTGGCTCATCCCTGTTCTGACTGACTTCAAGGCCTCTTGTGAGGAGATTGCCAGGTGCTGATGGATGGAGCTGAGTTATGAGCTGGTTGGCTGTGGAGCCCTGAGATTGTGGTGGTCTCTGTTCTATTTATTACCTACTGGTTCAATATATCCCAAAGCTGGTGTTATTCTAGTAGTGAATATGGCCAGATCCCAGGGTCACTTGCTGAGGTATTTTGAAGTTGGAGTCAACCTGATGGTGGGAGAGCTAAACCCTGCCATGGCTGGTTAGAGGGCTGGGTGGTCCTGGGGCTGGTGTCCTCCTACTGATTTGGGGGCCAGGACCAGGGCATCCTGGAGCTGAAGTCTGCCCCTGGTGTGCAGAGCTGAATACTGTGGTCTCTGACTATAGAACCTAGGGTCCCAGAGCTGTTATCCATCCATTAGTGAGCTGTGGTGGGGTCTAAAATTTCCTGGAGTTAATGCCAGTTGCTACTGGGTGGAGCCAGAACCTAGAGTTCCTGCCTATATGACCTTGGGGATCCCAGAGTTTGTTTTGGACTATTGGGGTGTGGTACCAGTGTCCAGGGCGTCCAGTGTCTTGTGCTGGTTCACTGGTGAGAAGAGCCAGGTCCTAGGTCTCTAGTTCTAGGGACCTGGTGGTCTTAGAACTGGTATTTGCCAGTTAGTGGACAAAATGGGGTCCAGGGTATACTGTGTCCATTTCCTGTCCACGGGTGTTGAGGCTGGTCTTAGGGTTAGAGCCAACTCACTTATGGACAGCGTTGGGTCACACAGCCTCTGACTGCAGGACCCTGGGAGCTCTGTGGCTAGTGCAAGTTTATTTCTTTTGGTATTGTCGGTTTTAGATTGGAACAAATTCCTGTCAATCATTTGCCTAATTCTGGTGTTTGTTTCTATGTATTGGGTAGATTGGTTATGTTTCCTGACCCTGATAAAGTGACCATTTGTAGGAAATGTCCTATGCATCTGAGCAGCACACTTCCCTCCACTCACCAGCGCTATATGCTCTAGGGTACCCTCTATGTGTGTTGCATGGGTCCTTCTGTTGTGGTGGGCTTTTACTATTGATTTAAGTGTGGCTCATCCCTGTTCTGACTGACTTCAAGGCCTCTTGTGAGGAGATTGCCAGGTGCTGATGGATGGAGCTGAGTTATGAGCTGGTTGGCTGTGGAGCCCTGAGATTGTGGTGGTCTCTGTTCTATTTATTACCTACTGGTTCAATATATCCCAAAGCTGGTGTTATTCTAGTAGTGAATATGGCCAGATCCCAGGGTCACTTGCTGAGGTATTTTGAAGTTGGAGTCAACCTGATGGTGGGAGAGCTAAACCCTGCCATGGCTGGTTAGAGGGCTGGGTGGTCCTGGGGCTGGTGTCCTCCTACTGATTTGGGGGCCCGGACCAGGGCATCCTGAGCTGAAGTCTGCCCCTGGTGTGCAGAGCTGAATACTGTGGTCTCTGACTATAGAACCTAGGGTCCCAGAGCTGTTATCCATCCATTAGTGAGCTGTGGTGGGGTCTAAAATTTCCTGGAGTTAATGCCAGTTGCTACTGGGTGGAGCCAGAACCTAGAGTTCCTGCCTATATGACCTTGGGGATCCCAGAGTTTGTTTTGGACTATTGGGGTGTGGTACCAGTGTCCAGGGCGTCCAGTGTCTTGTGCTGGTTCACTGGTGAGAAGAGCCAGGTCCTAGGTCTCTAGTTCTAGGGACCTGGTGGTCTTAGAACTGGTATTTGCCAGTTAGTGGACAAAATGGGGTCCAGGGTATACTGTGTCCATTTCCTGTCCACGGGTGTTGAGGCTGGTCTTAGGGTTAGAGCCAACTCACTTATGGACAGCGTTGGGTCACACAGCCTCTGACTGCAGGACCCTGGGAGCTCTGTGGCTAGTGCAAGTGCATTTGGTGACAAGATCAATGTCTACTCTGGTGGATGTAGTCAGGTTCTAGAGAAGCTAGGAACTTAGGAGATCTTAAGGAAGCTGGTGAGTGAGGCTGTGTCCCTGCCTAGGTTGCTGTTTGGCCAGGAGTGTTGGAACATGCGCACCTTTTAGGAGTGGAGCCTTTATTTCCTATAGCCTCTGAATCTCCCAAACACAAGCATCAGTGGCCTTCAAAATCATGTTCTGGGGGGTTCACATTTACAGTGTAAGGCCCTCAGTATGGGGAGTCAATTATGAGGCTCGGATCCCTCACTCCTTGAGGAGAGATTTTGCAGTTGTAATTTTATTCCTGTGTGGATCTTGACTATACTATGTCTCTGCAACTCATTGTGGTTCCTTGTTTATATCTTTAGTTGTAGAAGATGTTTTCTACTAGTTTCAGGTATTTTTCATTAGTAAGTTCACTGTAAATGCACACTAAGTCACCTCAGTCATGTTCAACTCTTTTTGACCATGTAGACTGGAGCCTGTCTAGTTCCTCTGTCCATGAGATTCTCCAAGCAAAAATACTGGACTTGGTTACTATGCTATCCTTCAGGGGATCTTCCTAATCCAAGGATCCATCTGCTATCTCTTATGTCTACTGCATTGGCAAAATGGGTTCTTTACCACTAGTACCACCTGGGAAGACCAATTTCTCTGTAAATATTAGCAATTTTGGTGTATCTCTCTGTTAAACGTTTAACTATTTATCCATTTGAAGCACAAGCTGGAATCAAGACTGAGTAGAGAAATATCAATATACTTAGATGTGAAGATGACATCACCCTTTGGCAGAAAGCAAAGAAGAATGAAAGAGCCTCTTGATGAATGTGGAAGAGGAGAGTGAAAAAGTTGATTTAAAACTCAGCTTTAAAACTTCAAAAAATGAAGATCATGGCATTCAGTCCCATCATTTCATAGCAAATTGATGAGGAAATAATGGAAACAAGGACAAACTATTTTCTTGGGGTCCAGGGTATACTGTGTCCATTTCCTGTCCACGGGTGTTGAGGCTGGTCTTAGGGTTAGAGCCAACTCACTTATGGACAGCGTTGGGTCACACAGCCTCTGACTGCAGGACCCTGGGAGCTCTGTGGCTAGTGCAAGTGCATTTGGTGACAAGATCAATGTCTACTCTGGTGGATGTAGTCAGGTTCTAGAGAAGCTAGGAACTTAGGAGATCTTAAGGAAGCTGGTGAGTGAGGCTGTGTCCCTGCCTAGGTTGCTGTTTGGCCAGGAGTGTTGGAACATGCGCACCTTTTAGGAGTGGAGCCTTTATTTCCTATAGCCTCTGAATCTCCCAAACACAAGCATCAGTGGCCTTCAAAATCATGTTCTGGGGGGTTCACATTTACAGTGTAAGGCCCTCAGTATGGGGAGTCAATTATGAGGCTCGGATCCCTCACTCCTTGAGGAGAGATTTTGCAGTTGTAATTTTATTCCTGTGTGGATCTTGACTATACTATGTCTCTGCAACTCATTGTGGTTCCTTGTTTATATCTTTAGTTGTAGAAGATGTTTTCTACTAGTTTCAGGTATTTTTCATTAGTAAGTTCACTGTAAATGCACACTAAGTCACCTCAGTCATGTTCAACTCTTTTTGACCATGTAGACTGGAGCCTGTCTAGTTCCTCTGTCCATGAGATTCTCCAAGCAAAAATACTGGACTTGGTTACTATGCTATCCTTCAGGGGATCTTCCTAATCCAAGGATCCATCTGCTATCTCTTATGTCTACTGCATTGGCAAAATGGGTTCTTTACCACTAGTACCACCTGGGAAGACCAATTTCTCTGTAAATATTAGCAATTTTGGTGTATCTCTCTGTTAAACGTTTAACTATTTATCCATTTGAAGCACAAGCTGGAATCAAGACTGAGTAGAGAAATATCAATATACTTAGATGTGAAGATGACATCACCCTTTGGCAGAAAGCAAAGAAGAATGAAAGAGCCTCTTGATGAATGTGGAAGAGGAGAGTGAAAAAGTTGATTTAAAACTCAGCTTTAAAACTTCAAAAAATGAAGATCATGGCATTCAGTCCCATCATTTCATAGCAAATTGATGAGGAAATAATGGAAACAAGGACAAACTATTTTCTTGGGCTCCAAAATTACTCTGGACAGTGACTAACAGCCATGCAACTTAGATTCTAGCTCTTTGAAAGTAAAGTTATGGCAAACCTAGATAGCATATTAAAAAGCAGAGACATTACTTTGACTACAAAGTTTCATATAGTCAAAGCTATGGTTTTTCCAGTAGTCATATATGGATGTGAGAGCTGGACAATAAAAAAGGGGGAACACCAAAGAATTAATGCCTTCAAACTATGATGCTGGAGAAGACACCAAAGAGTTCTTTAGACAGCAAGGAGATCAAACCAGTCAATCCTAAAGGGAATTGATGCTTGTTGCTGGACCCAGGAGGTCTGAGGCCTGGGGTTCTTTTTCTGCTGGGAGGCACAGGTTTCAACACAGCTGACTGTGTGTCCTGATGGTCCCAGGGCCTGACTGGTCCTATGTTCTGGCTAGCTGGCATGTGATGTCAGACCCTGAGGCAACTCTTTGGAAGCCTTGTGGGAGAGAGGGGCTAGTGGTAACCCACTGGTGAGTGGGCCTGTATACCCATGAGATTGAATGCTTGAACTTTGGGGTATCTGGCCTGAGTACTAACTGTTTAGCTGGTAGGGCTGGGTTCTGGTATTAATAGACAACAAGAAGAACTACTACTACAAATGGAACTTGCCAGTACCAGTGTTCTCATGGTAGAACAAGCTCACCAAAATGGCTGTTACCAGTCTTTGTGTCTCTAGAGGAGTACCCCTACAAAAAAGATGGATACTTGCCCATGTAAAACCCAGTGTTCATTCTTTACCACTAGTACCACCTGGGAAGACCAATTTCTCTGTAAATATTAGCAATTTTGGTGTATCTCTCTGTTAAACGTTTAACTATTTATCCATTTGAAGCACAAGCTGGAATCAAGACTGAGTAGAGAAATATCAATATACTTAGATGTGAAGATGACATCACCCTTTGGCAGAAAGCAAAGAAGAATGAAAGAGCCTCTTGATGAATGTGGAAGAGGAGAGTGAAAAAGTTGATTTAAAACTCAGCTTTAAAACTTCAAAAAATGAAGATCATGGCATTCAGTCCCATCATTTCATAGCAAATTGATGAGGAAATAATGGAAACAAGGACAAACTATTTTCTTGGGCTCCAAAATTACTCTGGACAGTGACTAACAGCCATGCAACTTAGATTCTAGCTCTTTGAAAGTAAAGTTATGGCAAACCTAGATAGCATATTAAAAAGCAGAGACATTACTTTGACTACAAAGTTTCATATAGTCAAAGCTATGGTTTTTCCAGTAGTCATATATGGATGTGAGAGCTGGACAATAAAAAAGGGGGAACACCAAAGAATTAATGCCTTCAAACTATGATGCTGGAGAAGACACCAAAGAGTTCTTTAGACAGCAAGGAGATCAAACCAGTCAATCCTAAAGGGAATTGATGCTTGTTGCTGGACCCAGGAGGTCTGAGGCCTGGGGTTCTTTTTCTGCTGGGAGGCACAGGTTTCAACACAGCTGACTGTGTGTCCTGATGGTCCCAGGGCCTGACTGGTCCTATGTTCTGGCTAGCTGGCATGTGATGTCAGACCCTGAGGCAACTCTTTGGAAGCCTTGTGGGAGAGAGGGGCTAGTGGTAACCCACTGGTGAGTGGGCCTGTATACCCATGAGATTGAATGCTTGAACTTTGGGGTATCTGGCCTGAGTACTAACTGTTTAGCTGGTAGGGCTGGGTTCTGGTATTAATAGACAACAAGAAGAACTACTACTACAAATGGAACTTGCCAGTACCAGTGTTCTCATGGTAGAACAAGCTCACCAAAATGGCTGTTACCAGTCTTTGTGTCTCTAGA
This sequence comes from Tragulus kanchil, assembly GCA_022376925.1. Taxonomy (NCBI): domain Eukaryota; kingdom Metazoa; phylum Chordata; class Mammalia; order Artiodactyla; family Tragulidae; genus Tragulus; species Tragulus kanchil. The sequence goes on from JAIOJX010000002.1 coordinate 43,704,668, forward strand.
GGGAGTCCCAGTGGCTCTTTGCCCTTCTGGGAGGCACTTCAAGATTAGTAAGTGAGTATGACACAGGTTTCTTTCAGATCATGATCTCTGTGCTCGGTCGGACTCAGATCATGTGAGAACAAAGTTTCCGTTTCTACAGTGCTTCAGCTCTCCCATATACAACCACAGATGGTTGTCTAAGTCAGATGTTCTGGCCCTTATCTTCATAATGCAGGATCCTTACTCTAGCAACCCTGATGTAGGGTTTTGATCCCTCATTCCTTGGGGAGAAATTCTGCAATTGTGATTATATTACCCTTTGTGTTTTGCCTGCCTGAGGTTGCTGGTCTTGACTATACTGTCTCTCCACCCTACCCTACTTGTCTCATTGTTATTCCTTCTTTGTATATTTTGTTATGGAAAATCCTGTCTCCTAAAATTCAAGTCATTCTCATTGATAGTTGCTCTGTAAATAGTTGCAATTATGGTTGCTGATGAAACCAGGGCACACGGGGACTTACTATTGTGCCATTTTTGGTCAATAATCTTTATAATTATTTTTATTCCTAACTATATATGATGTACTGGTAAAAGAAGCTTCTATAAATAGACCATAGCAACATGGTGATGAGATAGGGGAATATCTGTACCTCTGTTATTTGGTCTTAGTCTTTTGAATAAAGTCTATGCCTCTAGACAAATGTTTCTCAGTGTTTTTTCCCCCTCTATCCTTAGGTGAAATAGGATGCCTATAATGGGTTGGAGTTGGGTACTTCCTTTCCCTTTGTCGTTTAGACTTTGATTTTACAGTTTCTAAATAATAATAACATGGAAATTAGAGGTGCTGAACCGGTACAGTCAAACTCCATATATAATTTTAATTCCTTAAAACTTTACTAATAGCCTACTATTGACCAGAAACCTTACCACTACCATAAACAATGCACATTTTGTATGTTGTATGTATGTCTAGTTATGTTTTATGCATTCATGACATAACTTTTTTCTTTTCTTATTTTTTGATATTTCTAAGCTATGCTATTTTTTTCTTTTGTGGGTGGGTTTCTTCAAATTGCCACAAGTCTACATTTGTTCATGTGTTTATTCAAACAATCTGCATATACATGAACAAACAATTCAAACCTGTTCTGTTTAAGGATCAGCTATACTTCATGTTGGTTGTACTTTGGTTAATTGATTTCCCTTGAGGGTACGACTCATTAAGAAGGACAGAGTGCCCTGGTATATTCCAGAGGGTTCATTTGGCCTCCCCCAATCAGAAGCCCACCCTGGAGAAGGAAATGATAACACATTCGAGTATTCTTGCCTGGGAAATTCTATGGACAGAGGAGCCCAGTAAGTTAGAGTCCATGGGGGTCACAAAGAGTTGGACACGACTTAGTACTTAATTATCAGAAGCCCAAGAGGATTTTTTAATATATATTTTATATGGGAAACTGGTCAAACAGGTAGAGGTAAAACTCAGAATATTGTGGGCTTTTCCTATGACTGTGTCCCCTAGAGTTTCTAACTCTTAATGTCAACACTAAGCCTTCAGCAATTCATCAATTACAATCTAGTTTTTCCACCCCATAGTGGTTCCCATGGCAATTTCCAGCAGGAGTCTTTTCTCTAGGAAGCTACTACTCCATGTGTGCAGTTACCTTTCAGTTTCTCTAATCCTGGGACAACATTTTGCCCTGTGTCTCTGTGTCTTCCCCTCTCTTATGAATTGAAAAAAAAAAAAATGTTCAGCTTTTTACTTGTTAGGACAATGGATATCACCATGCTTCTTACAGACAGAATTGGACTGAACTATGTTTTTAACCCATAAACTTTGACATTATTAATAGTTTGACAATGTGTTTTCTTTATACAGTTTTTCTCAGTTTCAGATGCTAATTTTACCAGATTAGAATATAATTTCTATTTTCAGTTTATTGGTGAATTTACTTATTGTTTAAAAGATTAAACCATTTATAATCATAATAAAGTAAATTTCTATGAGATGAGAAATTGTATCCCATCACTTTTACAAAATGGCTAATTCTTCATTTTTTTAATTTATAGAATATAGGATTTAGACACAGATTATAATTACAAAACTAATGATTTCATGCCATCGATTGGTCTTTTATAGTATAATGTCTGATACTTGCATTAAATTTTGATACATTAGAAATAAGCATTTAGGCTTAGCTATATTTTCTTCAAATTGCCACAAGTCTACATTTGTTCATGTGTTTATTCAAACAATCTGCATATACATGAACAAACAATTCAAACCTGTTCTGTTTAAGGATCAGCTATACTTCATGTTGGTTGTACTTTGGTTAATTGATTTCCCTTGAGGGTACGACTCATTAAGAAGGACAGAGTGCCCTGGTATATTCCAGAGGGTTCATTTGGCCTCCCCCAATCAGAAGCCCACCCTGGAGAAGGAAATGATAACACATTCGAGTATTCTTGCCTGGGAAATTCTATGGACAGAGGAGCCCAGTAAGTTAGAGTCCATGGGGGTCACAAAGAGTTGGACACGACTTAGTACTTAATTATCAGAAGCCCAAGAGGATTTTTTAATATATATTTTATATGGGAAACTGGTCAAACAGGTAGAGGTAAAACTCAGAATATTGTGGGCTTTTCCTATGACTGTGTCCCCTAGAGTTTCTAACTCTTAATGTCAACACTAAGCCTTCAGCAATTCATCAATTACAATCTAGTTTTTCCACCCCATAGTGGTTCCCATGGCAATTTCCAGCAGGAGTCTTTTCTCTAGGAAGCTACTACTCCATGTGTGCAGTTACCTTTCAGTTTCTCTAATCCTGGGACAACATTTTGCCCTGTGTCTCTGTGTCTTCCCCTCTCTTATGAATTGAAAAAAAAAAAAATGTTCAGCTTTTTACTTGTTAGGACAATGGATATCACCATGCTTCTTACAGACAGAATTGGACTGAACTATGTTTTTAACCCATAAACTTTGACATTATTAATAGTTTGACAATGTGTTTTCTTTATACAGTTTTTCTCAGTTTCAGATGCTAATTTTACCAGATTAGAATATAATTTCTATTTTCAGTTTATTGGTGAATTTACTTATTGTTTAAAAGATTAAACCATTTATAATCATAATAAAGTAAATTTCTATGAGATGAGAAATTGTATCCCATCACTTTTACAAAATGGCTAATTCTTCATTTTTTTAATTTATAGAATATAGGATTTAGACACAGATTATAATTACAAAACTAATGATTTAATGCAATCTATTGGTCTTTTATAGTATAATGTCTGATACTTGCATTAAATTTTAATACATTAGAAATAATCATTTAGGCTTAGCTATATTTATCCAGTTGCACTGCTCACTTTTGATTTCATATAATAACTTTTCTATTTTTCAAATTTCATTTTTTCTTCCATTAGTCAGCTGTAAAATACCCTTAATTAACTGTTCTAGGAGAGGTAAGCCTAGGGTGGTATACTTTCTGAGTTCTTACATGTTTGAGAATATCTTTTTTATGCCTTATTACAAGAACCATCAGATACAGAATCCTTGCATTAAACCCTCAGAGCTCTATGGATGATTACTACCTTGAACATTGCTTTAAAGGAAAGTAGCAAAAGTAAATTTCAACCTACTCCAGTATTCCTGCCTGGAGAATCCCAAGGACAGAGGAGCCTGAGGGGCTATTTTCCACGGGATCATAAAGAGTTAGACAGAAATGAAGCAACTCAGCTTTCATGCACAAGAGCAACTTAGTTTTTGGTATTTAATTAGTAACTAACTTTTTGTGAATGAATACTTATAATGTTTTATTTTGGAAAAAAACAGCAATGCCTAGGCCCTTTTTAGTTCCTTGAAGCTTTTCCTTATTAGATATGTTACTGAGTATGTTTCTCCATTTCAGGAAAGTTCTTCACTTTTCCCTTGTCTATTACTTTGCACTATATGATTTGTTGTTTCTTTATGAGGTTATTATTATACAAATATTAGATGTCCTGAGTCTATACTTCAAGTTTTATAGTGTTCATCCCTTTGCCCATAAATCTCAAAAATAAGTCTTATGTTTAACTTCTGCTTCACTAATTTGATTATTTAGTATTAATTTTGCTGCTAACAGACCCCATTGTGGAATTCAATACTTTTTCAAAATGGAGTTTTGTGCCTTAGTCTTTTTGTTCCTTCTTATAAGATGAGGTTCACTGTTACTTAATACTGAGTCATGGAAAACACTGAAAAATTCTGTCTGAAATTGGTTCAGCCTGAAACCTTTATATCATGATGAAGAGATTATGTTTACTGTATAATTGCAATAACTGTTCAGAAAGCCTTCAGTCTTGGGAAAAAAGGAGACAGAGCCAAGGTAATAGGCACCTTCAGCAGAGAGCCCTTTCCTCTATGCAGAATTTTTTCTCTTTTCTTTTTTATTTTTCTGTTCTGACATGGCCTCTTTCTCAGCATCATGATGAATGAATGGCTATTCTCTGTCTATCTCAGGTGTCTGGGCCAGAGTGCTACCTCAGGCTTTGTTTGTAGTGGTTCCTTGGATAGGGCTACTTGATTTAGCAAATAAAAATACAGCAAACTCAGATAAATTTTACTGACTTTTTGTCTTGTTAGTGGTTCCTTGGATAGGGCAAGAACCATCAGATACAGAATCCTTGCATTAAACCCTCAGAGCTCTATGGATGATTACTACCTTGAACATTGCTTTAAAGGAAAGTAGCAAAAGTAAATTTCAACCTACTCCAGTATTCCTGCCTGGAGAATCCCAAGGACAGAGGAGCCTGAGGGGCTATTTTCCACGGGATCATAAAGAGTTAGACAGAAATGAAGCAACTCAGCTTTCATGCACAAGAGCAACTTAGTTTTTGGTATTTAATTAGTAACTAACTTTTTGTGAATGAATACTTATAATGTTTTATTTTGGAAAAAAACAGCAATGCCTAGGCCCTTTTTAGTTCCTTGAAGCTTTTCCTTATTAGATATGTTACTGAGTATGTTTCTCCATTTCAGGAAAGTTCTTCACTTTTCCCTTGTCTATTACTTTGCACTATATGATTTGTTGTTTCTTTATGAGGTTATTATTATACAAATATTAGATGTCCTGAGTCTATACTTCAAGTTTTATAGTGTTCATCCCTTTGCCCATAAATCTCAAAAATAAGTCTTATGTTTAACTTCTGCTTCACTAATTTGATTATTTAGTATTAATTTTGCTGCTAACAGACCCCATTGTGGAATTCAATACTTTTTCAAAATGGAGTTTTGTGCCTTAGTCTTTTTGTTCCTTCTTATAAGATGAGGTTCACTGTTACTTAATACTGAGTCATGGAAAACACTGAAAAATTCTGTCTGAAATTGGTTCAGCCTGAAACCTTTATATCATGATGAAGAGATTATGTTTACTGTATAATTGCAATAACTGTTCAGAAAGCCTTCAGTCTTGGGAAAAAAGGAGACAGAGCCAAGGTAATAGGCACCTTCAGCAGAGAGCCCTTTCCTCTATGCAGAATTTTTTCTCTTTTCTTTTTTATTTTTCTGTTCTGACATGGCCTCTTTCTCAGCATCATGATGAATGAATGGCTATTCTCTGTCTATCTCAGGTGTCTGGGCCAGAGTGCTACCTCAGGCTTTGTTTGTAGTGGTTCCTTGGATAGGGCTACTTGATTTAGCAAATAAAAATACAGCAAACTCAGATAAATTTTACTGACTTTCAGATAAATATTTTTTGCATGTCTTGGATATTACATGAGGCATACAAAGAAAAAAAAATATGTTTAGCCGAAAGTCAAATTTAACCTGGAATCCTATAATTTGTCTGGCAACTGTATCCATAAGGTAATGTCTGCTTTTGCCCTTTTTGAGGTAAAGAGGTGTTTTTAGGGAGTTCTTCAAAGACTGTCTAATCCTAAGAATGTAGATTTTTCAGAGCGTTGTGTGATACTTCCCTTCAGGTCTTCCTTCACTCTAGCCCTATCTGCATTCTAACTGGTGGAAACCCCTTGTTATTTCATGTCAGTGTCAGATGAGACATACAGGTTCTAGAACTACTGAGCTAATACAAGTAATTTCTCTAGGATTCTGAAAGAGTGTGTGTGTGTATGTCTGAGGTGAGGGGATTGTGATAGATAAAAGAAAAGTTAAATGCATATGTTTACATTGTCATTGTACTAAAACATTTTGTCATGTCTAATTCAACTTTCTAGAGCTCCCATGCCTTGCTGTATAGCTCCCTATTAAAAATCTTCTGTAACATTCAACTGGACAGTATGAGTTATATGGTTGGATAAACTGTGCCACCTTAGGTTGTAGCTGATTTAGTTCACTGAGAAGAATGGCTTTCCTTAAACTATCATCACCTTCAAGATTTATTTTCCCCTCCCCTTATGATATCTGCTGACTATCTTACACTTGAGATTATCTACCTCTCTGGGAAGTTAAAGAACAAAAATAGAATAATTCTCTATGTGACACCGCCTATCAATAGAAAACAATCATAGCAACATATATTGAGTATTTAACATATGCCAGTCTTAAGTGTTTTGTATGCTTTATATGCTTTATGTTTCATGTAGTCTTCTCTTCAGTCTATTAACTCTCTTTTTCCAGGTAAGAAAACATAAACAGAGAGGTTAACGGACTTGTCCAGCCACAAAGTAAGAATTGAGTTCACTTTTTCTGCCCTATCATTACAGATCTTTATTTTCCGTTGCTTTCTTTAGAAATAGTTGAAATTTTGTTTTGGCTGTCTAGTGGTTCCTTGGATAGGGCTACTTGATTTAGCAAATAAAAATACAGCAAACTCAGATAAATTTTACTGACTTTCAGATAAATATTTTTTGCATGTCTTGGATATTACATGAGGCATACAAAGAAAAAAAAATATGTTTAGCCGAAAGTCAAATTTAACCTGGAATCCTATAATTTGTCTGGCAACTGTATCCATAAGGTAATGTCTGCTTTTGCCCTTTTTGAGGTAAAGAGGTGTTTTTAGGGAGTTCTTCAAAGACTGTCTAATCCTAAGAATGTAGATTTTTCAGAGCGTTGTGTGATACTTCCCTTCAGGTCTTCCTTCACTCTAGCCCTATCTGCATTCTAACTGGTGGAAACCCCTTGTTATTTCATGTCAGTGTCAGATGAGACATACAGGTTCTAGAACTACTGAGCTAATACAAGTAATTTCTCTAGGATTCTGAAAGAGTGTGTGTGTGTATGTCTGAGGTGAGGGGATTGTGATAGATAAAAGAAAAGTTAAATGCATATGTTTACATTGTCATTGTACTAAAACATTTTGTCATGTCTAATTCAACTTTCTAGAGCTCCCATGCCTTGCTGTATAGCTCCCTATTAAAAATCTTCTGTAACATTCAACTGGACAGTATGAGTTATATGGTTGGATAAACTGTGCCACCTTAGGTTGTAGCTGATTTAGTTCACTGAGAAGAATGGCTTTCCTTAAACTATCATCACCTTCAAGATTTATTTTCCCCTCCCCTTATGATATCTGCTGACTATCTTACACTTGAGATTATCTACCTCTCTGGGAAGTTAAAGAACAAAAATAGAATAATTCTCTATGTGACACCGCCTATCAATAGAAAACAATCATAGCAACATATATTGAGTATTTAACATATGCCAGTCTTAAGTGTTTTGTATGCTTTATATGCTTTATGTTTCATGTAGTCTTCTCTTCAGTCTATTAACTCTCTTTTTCCAGGTAAGAAAACATAAACAGAGAGGTTAACGGACTTGTCCAGCCACAAAGTAAGAATTGAGTTCACTTTTTCTGCCCTATCATTACAGATCTTTATTTTCCGTTGCTTTCTTTAGAAATAGTTGAAATTTTGTTTTGGCTGTCTCATCAATTATTTTCTTCTTCAGTTTCTCAGAGAGACAACTCTGGACTTATGGATTTTCATTAGTCATATCTACAGCCAGATGCATAGCCAAAAAATACAACTCTTTCCTTCCTGTAGTTGCTAATGCATTATTATCACCTGCAGAGGTTTTTTATCCATTCACCAACTCACGTAGCATCAAATGATAACTTTACGACCTAAAGAAATATGGAACTACAGAATTCTAAAGGAATTCAGAGATAAAGTATGGCAAGGAGCCAGTTCCCAAAGCAAAGTGGACCAAAGGAAAGTCCCTAGCACCTGCTAAAAGTATGAGGAAAAACATAATTTTGTTACTTATTTTGTGCAGTGATGATTCCTGTTAATTTCAGAATTCCCCGCAGTTTCTCACAAGATGTATCAATGGCCTACAATGTCTTCAGTCATTTTCACTGAAAATAATGTTTCCAGTGCAGTAACTGTGTGCACTGCGTGATATTGCTGTCACAATAGCTTGTAATGAGACTGAGCACTTAACTTAGGATACCATAGTGCATTTCCAGTGCATCCTACCCATTATGAAAATTCATGATTGTTTATACTACTCATTATTAAAACAAAGTACATGAGTAATACTATCTAGAACTATAAATATCCTCATATAATTTCACCAAACTGTTCAACTTTTGCCACTTCCTACCAGACCGCTTCAAGGTTGAAGCCTTGTATGGACAGATATAGGCACATAATGTAATCATTTTATGAAAAGAAATTTCATAGGAGAGGGTTCATAAATGAGAAATAAATAATTCTCTATGTGACACCGCCTATCAATAGAAAACAATCATAGCAACATATATTGAGTATTTAACATATGCCAGTCTTAAGTGTTTTGTATGCTTTATATGCTTTATGTTTCATGTAGTCTTCTCTTCAGTCTATTAACTCTCTTTTTCCAGGTAAGAAAACATAAACAGAGAGGTTAACGGACTTGTCCAGCCACAAAGTAAGAATTGAGTTCACTTTTTCTGCCCTATCATTACAGATCTTTATTTTCCGTTGCTTTCTTTAGAAATAGTTGAAATTTTGTTTTGGCTGTCTCATCAATTATTTTCTTCTTCAGTTTCTCAGAGAGACAACTCTGGACTTATGGATTTTCATTAGTCATATCTACAGCCAGATGCATAGCCAAAAAATACAACTCTTTCCTTCCTGTAGTTGCTAATGCATTATTATCACCTGCAGAGGTTTTTTATCCATTCACCAACTCACGTAGCATCAAATGATAACTTTACGACCTAAAGAAATATGGAACTACAGAATTCTAAAGGAATTCAGAGATAAAGTATGGCAAGGAGCCAGTTCCCAAAGCAAAGTGGACCAAAGGAAAGTCCCTAGCACCTGCTAAAAGTATGAGGAAAAACATAATTTTGTTACTTATTTTGTGCAGTGATGATTCCTGTTAATTTCAGAATTCCCCGCAGTTTCTCACAAGATGTATCAATGGCCTACAATGTCTTCAGTCATTTTCACTGAAAATAATGTTTCCAGTGCAGTAACTGTGTGCACTGCGTGATATTGCTGTCACAATAGCTTGTAATGAGACTGAGCACTTAACTTAGGATACCATAGTGCATTTCCAGTGCATCCTACCCATTATGAAAATTCATGATTGTTTATACTACTCATTATTAAAACAAAGTACATGAGTAATACTATCTAGAACTATAAATATCCTCATATAATTTCACCAAACTGTTCAACTTTTGCCACTTCCTACCAGACCGCTTCAAGGTTGAAGCCTTGTATGGACAGATATAGGCACATAATGTAATCATTTTATGAAAAAGACAGTTTCATAGGAGAGGGTTCATAAATGAGAAATAAATAATTACCTATTGAGTGCCTAATGTGTCTAAATTCTATAATACCCAGGCCACCTTATGGATCATGTTCTCTTGTTCCCTTTTTCCAAATCCTGGAATGGAAGATCAGAATAAGTGCATTATACCTTAAAACTAATATAGCATATCACAGCATTATCTAACTCACAGATAATCTATGTCTAAAGCTCTAAGTTTTTTCATTTGAACCATAAGCAACCTCCATTTCAGTATCAATAAAAGTTATCTCTTCTAAAGTAAACTTCCATTCTTACATTCATATGAATCATTTTAAATTTTAATTTAAATATATATATTGGATTAGCTAAGTGACACAGATGCATTTATGCAAAGAGCCATTTTCTTCAACTTATTGCTTGCATTGTCAAGCAAATAAAACCCCACAAATATATCTAACAAGTATGATTTGCTTCATTGTTTTTAAATAAATGCTAGATTGCTTAAACTCTAGCTTTGGTTATCAGTAATAGAGATTTTTTTTTTTTTTAAAGATTTATTTATTTAGGGCGGGGGTCGGGTTGGGGAGTTAGTGGAGTGGGCGGGCCACTTCTGTTGGTATTTCATTTCTCCATTTTCATCGGTCTTTGTTCTTTGGCTCCTGTGGGCCTCCCATCGTGGTGGTGTCTGTCGCTGCAGAGCGCCGGCTCTGGGCGCATGTGCTCCAGAGCTCGGGCTCGGTGATGGAAACCCCCCATTCCCCGGGGTCCGGACTTGCACTGCAAGGCGAATTTGCTGTCACATTTTAGAAAATAATGTTTCCAGTGCAGTAACTGTGTGCACTGCGTGATATTGCTGTCACAATAGCTTGTAATGAGACTGAGCACTTAACTTAGGATACCATAGTGCATTTCCAGTGCATCCTACCCATTATGAAAATTCATGATTGTTTATACTACTCATTATTAAAACAAAGTACATGAGTAATACTATCTAGAACTATAAATATCCTCATATAATTTCACCAAACTGTTCAACTTTTGCCACTTCCTACCAGACCGCTTCAAGGTTGAAGCCTTGTATGGACAGATATAGGCACATAATGTAATCATTTTATGAAAAAGACAGTTTCATAGGAGAGGGTTCATAAATGAGAAATAAATAATTACCTATTGAGTGCCTAATGTGTCTAAATTCTATAATACCCAGGCCACCTTATGGATCATGTTCTCTTGTTCCCTTTTTCCAAATCCTGGAATGGAAGATCAGAATAAGTGCATTATACCTTAAAACTAATATAGCATATCACAGCATTATCTAACTCACAGATAATCTATGTCTAAAGCTCTAAGTTTTTTCATTTGAACCATAAGCAACCTCCATTTCAGTATCAATAAAAGTTATCTCTTCTAAAGTAAACTTCCATTCTTACATTCATATGAATCATTTTAAATTTTAATTTAAATATATATATTGGATTAGCTAAGTGACACAGATGCATTTATGCAAAGAGCCATTTTCTTCAACTTATTGCTTGCATTGTCAAGCAAATAAAACCCCACAAATATATCTAACAAGTATGATTTGCTTCATTGTTTTTAAATAAATGCTAGATTGCTTAAACTCTAGCTTTGGTTATCAGTAATAGAGATTTTTTTTTTTTTTAAAGATTTATTTATTTAGGGCGGGGGTCGGGTTGGGGAGTTAGTGGAGTGGGCGGGCCACTTCTGTTGGTATTTCATTTCTCCATTTTCATCGGTCTTTGTTCTTTGGCTCCTGTGGGCCTCCCATCGTGGTGGTGTCTGTCGCTGCAGAGCTCCGGCTCTGGGCGCATGTGCTCCAGAGCTCTGGTTCGGTGATGGAACACATTGGTCCAGCCGCTCCGCGGCACGTGGGATCTTCCCAGGCCAGGGATCGAACCGGCGCACCTTGCACTGCAAGGCAGTGTCCTTACCCACTGGACCACCAGGGGAAGCCCAGTAATAGAGATTTGATTTAGGTCTAGATCAACAATCAACTGCAGACAAATGAAAAGAAAAAGAGTATAAATAAATGAGAGAGGAAGTGCTCGTTTTCATATTCTCCATGGCCAGAATTATTTCCCCTGTGGCCAAAAGAAGTATTCAATGTTTATTATATTTTCTGTAAAAAAGGGAAGACCAGAAGAAGCTGAGATAAGCAAGTGTCCATTACAAAAACTTAAATTAACTTTCTCAAAAATTAGACTTTTCTCAAAAATTAGACTCCTACTTCAGTGGACGTTTGAGAGCAGTTAGCCAAACCTCAAAGTTTATATAGTAGGGTGATCTTCCCTGGCTAGGAGCCTACCCACCAATGCAGGTGAGACAGGTTCAATTCCTGGTCTGAGAAGATCCAATATGTCATGGAGCAACTAAGCCTGTGTGCCACAACTACTCAGCCTGCACCCTGGAGCCTGTGAGCCAAAACTATTGAAGCTCACATGCCTAGAGCTTGTGCCCCATAACAAAATAAGCCATTGCAATGAGAAGTCTATGCACTGCAACAAAGAGTAGCCTCTAGTTATCACAAACAGAGAAAGTCTGGACCTAGCAGTCAAAAATAAACAAATAAATTGAAAAATCAATCTCTAAAAAAGTTGATATAACAGAAATACTATGTACAAGTATGTATTTGGGATGACGTTATAAGTCCAACAAATCCATTTTTAGGAGCAATGATTAAACTATAAAATGGGACAAGTATATAAACTCATTAGTTTGTTTACTAATTTATTTTTCAAGTTTTCTTTGTTCTTTTGTTTTTAATTTTTATTTATTTATTTGTTTGGCTGCACTGGGTCTTAGTTGTGGGATGTGGCATCTGGTTCCCTGACCAGAGATTGAACTCAGTCCCCCTGCATTGGAAGCTCAGAGTCTTAGCCACTGGACCACCAGGGAAGTCCCTCTTTGTTCCTTTTTATTTCCTAGAATCAGGCTTTTTCCCCGAGAGATAAAAGTCGTACATAAAATAAGGTTCTAAACCAACAGACATGAAATATTTGTCACTTAAATTGAAAGTAATATCAATTAGTCAGTAATAAAACTTAATGGCATCTTTCACCTCAGGGAGTCTTTAAATACTCAAATAATAATAGCTAATGTTTATTAAGCACTTATAATGATGGGTCTTGCCCTGGGTAAAGTGCCTTACATGCATTCTGTGGCACTCCTAGTCACCAGCTCAGGATTAATGGGGAGACAAAGTCCTTCTATTTCACAGAAATGATTGAGAACAGGCAACCAGTGCTGCTGGACCTAGACACACCTCTTTTGTATGTGAGGTAGCAAAAAGTGTCAACACCCACCATAGCAGCCCAGTGCTTTTGCAATTTGGCTTAATTATAGTGAATTCTTCTATGCAAAACATGACTCACAGACAACTTATGAAAGACAATCAACCAAAGCTTAATTTCATTTCATGATTAGGAACTCTGTTAATGTGTTAACATGCTCATTCATTCACACATTCAGAAGGCATCCACTGAACACCTTCAATGTTCCTGGTCTGAGAAGAGCCAATATGTCATGGAGCAACTAAGCCTGTGTGCCACAACTACTCAGCCTGCACCCTGGAGCCTGTGAGCCAAAACTATTGAAGCTCACATGCCTAGAGCTTGTGCCCCATAACAAAATAAGCCATTGCAATGAGAAGTCTATGCACTGCAACAAAGAGTAGCCTCTAGTTATCACAAACAGAGAAAGTCTGGACCTAGCAGTCAAAAATAAACAAATAAATTGAAAATCAATCTCTAAAAAAGTTGATATAACAGAAATACTATGTACAAGTATGTATTTGGGATGACGTTATAAGTCCAACAAATCCATTTTTAGGAGCAATGATTAAACTATAAAATGGGACAAGTATATAAACTCATTAGTTTGTTTACTAATTTATTTTTCAAGTTTTCTTTGTTCTTTTGTTTTTAATTTTTATTTATTTATTTGTTTGGCTGCACTGGGTCTTAGTTGTGGGATGTGGCATCTGGTTCCCTGACCAGAGATTGAACTCAGTCCCCCTGCATTGGAAGCTCAGAGTCTTAGCCACTGGACCACCAGGGAAGTCCCTCTTTGTTCCTTTTTATTTCCTAGAATCAGGCTTTTTCCCCGAGAGATAAAAGTCGTACATAAAATAAGGTTCTAAACCAACAGACATGAAATATTTGTCACTTAAATTGAAAGTAATATCAATTAGTCAGTAATAAAACTTAATGGCATCTTTCACCTCGGGGAGTCTTTAAATACTCAAATAATAATAGCTAATGTTTATTAAGCACTTATAATGATGGGTCTTGCCCTGGGTAAAGTGCCTTACATGCATTCTGTGGCACTCCTAGTCACCAGCTCAGGATTAATGGGGAGACAAAGTCCTTCTATTTCACAGAAATGATTGAGAACAGGCAACCAGTGCTGCTGGACCTAGACACACCTCTTTTGTATGTGAGGTAGCAAAAAGTGTCAACACCCACCATAGCAGCCCAGTGCTTTTGCAATTTGGCTTAATTATAGTGAATTCTTCTATGCAAAACATGACTCACAGACAACTTATGAAAGACAATCAACCAAAGCTTAATTTCATTTCATGATTAGGAACTCTGTTAATGTGTTAACATGCTCATTCATTCACACATTCAGAAGGCATCCACTGAACACCTTCAATGTTCCAGGTGCTGAGGTAGGTAATGAGAATATGAAGACAAAAATGACACAGGAGGAAAGGGAAGATAGCGGAGGAATAGGATGGGGCTATCTCCAGCTTCCCAGCAGATTCACCAGAAACTAATCAAGATACGGAACAGCTCCTACAAGTCCAGCCCCTAGACAACAAAAGAAGACCTCAGACCTCCAGGGGGTAAGCCAGGTTCCCTGGAATGAGGTAAGAACAGGATAGAGACATAAAAAGGGAAAAGAAAAGACAGAGGAGTGCTCCAGAGTAGGCTGAGCTCAGAAGGGAAGGAGGCAAGAAGCAGGAATAAATGCCACTGGGAAATAACCTCACAAGGGCAGCTAAGGAGAAGGCAGAACCTTGGGGAGAGTAAAATGAAACTCTCGGGCCATAAATACCCCACAGATTGAGGGTGAACTGCTTGAGCTCTCCCTGAACCCTGGTCCCCTCGACCCCACAGCAGCTCGAGCGCAGGGCCTGCGAGGGGCAGACTGGGCAGAGAAGCGAACCTGTTGGAGAAGAGTGGACAGGTTGGAGAAGAGCCGACCCAGCAGAAAAGGGCAGCTGGGTGGAGAGGAATGACCCAGGAGGGGGCCCCCCGGCTGTGTAAAGGGCCAGAGTGTGGCTCAGAGTGCTGCCCAAAGTGCTGGGAACAGCTTGGTGAGTCCCAGGTGGGTTCAGCACCCTGCTGAGACACATTTCCAGTTCTCCTTGCCACCAATCCAGAGTAACTGCTTCTGCAAGGACCCCTGCTTAACTTCTTGAGAATCTGGTTCTCATAGGAACCTGAGACCTAAGTAACTGCCCTACCCAAACACCTGGCCCCTACTAGGATAGACCCAAAGCCTCTAGCAGATCCTCAGGAGCAAACTCTGGTGGACAATCCACCCACAGATGAGAAGATAATCTCAATTTGGCTTAATTAGTGAATTCTTCTATGCAAAACATGACTCACAGACAACTTATGAAAGACAATCAACCAAAGCTTAATTTCATTTCATGATTAGGAACTCTGTTAATGTGTTAACATGCTCATTCATTCACACATTCAGAAGGCATCCACTGAACACCTTCAATGTTCCAGGTGCTGAGGTAGGTAATGAGAATATGAAGACAAAAATGACACAGGAGGAAAGGGAAGATAGCGGAGGAATAGGATGGGGCTATCTCCAGCTTCCCAGCAGATTCACCAGAAACTAATCAAGATACGGAACAGCTCCTACAAGTCCAGCCCCTAGACAACAAAGAAGACCTCAGACCTCCAGGGGGTAAGCCAGGTTCCCTGGAATGAGGTAAGAACAGGATAGAGACATAAAAAGGGAAAAGAAAAGACAGAGGAGTGCTCCAGAGTAGGCTGAGCTCAGAAGGGAAGGAGGCAAGAAGCAGGAATAAATGCCACTGGGAAATAACCTCACAAGGGCAGCTAAGGAGAAGGCAGAACCTTGGGGAGAGTAAAATGAAACTCTCGGGCCATAAATACCCCACAGATTGAGGGTGAACTGCTTGAGCTCTCCCTGAACCCTGGTCCCCTCGACCCCACAGCAGCTCGAGCGCAGGGCCTGCGAGGGGCAGACTGGGCAGAGAAGCGAACCTGTTGGAGAAGAGTGGACAGGTTGGAGAAGAGCCGACCCAGCAGAAAAGGGCAGCTGGGTGGAGAGGAATGACCCAGAAGGGGCCCACCGGCTGTGTAAAGGGCCAGAGTGTGGCTCAGAGTGCTGCCCAAAGTGCTGGGAACAGCTTGGTGAGTCCCAGGTGGGTTCAGCACCCTGCTGAGACACATTTCCAGTTCTCCTTGCCACCAATCCAGAGTAACTGCTTCTGCAAGGACCCCTGCTTAACTTCTTGAGAATCTGGTTCTCATAGGAACCTGAGACCTAAGTAACTGCCCTACCCAAACACCTGGCCCCTACTAGGATAGACCCAAAGCCTCTAGCAGATCCTCAGGAGCAAACTCTGGTGGACAATCCACCCACAGATGAGAAGATAATCTCACAACTGAGAACCGGAGACAGATTTTTTTTTTTTTGATTTTTGTTAACCAGTCTTCTCTCTCTTCCCTTTAACTGCTAAAACTTTTTATATCTATTATTATTCTCTTTATGACTGTTCCTTTATTTGATTTCTCTACTGTTCTCTTCATGCTGTACCAAACTTTAATATAAACAAAGCTTTGTTATCTACGCTTACATAACCCTACAACACGATTCCATCTCTCTGCATTAGTTATCCATTCTCCTCCTTCCCTTCCTGATCATATTTGCTAGTTATTAACTAATTTCATTGCTGTATCCCCAGCTGGGATCTTGCTCTAGTTTTGTTTTTCAGGCTACGTTTTAATCAGCTTAGATCTTAACGGCTGGGTATCAGCATTGGTTGTGCCATTTGCCAGAACAAATTCCTGCACTTTACCCTTTTTAGATTGTTTGAGTTTGGTTACGGATATGTATGTATGTGTGTTTTTCCATTATTTTAGATAAGATTTGCACAGCTTTATAGTTGCCATTTATCAGGGATATGCCTTTTATCTGTCATGTTTATATTTGGCCTAATACTACTGAATACCATTACAAACCAGATGTGGAATCTCCATTCCTTGGCCAGAGATCAAAACCAGGAACCTCAGAAAGGAAGCACTGGCTCCAAGACCCTACACTACCAGAGAATGCCCAACACTAGGGAATATTCACCTGAAAACAAGATTTGGCAACTCAAATTTGTTGTTGTTCAGTCACTCAGTTGTGTCTAACTCTTTGTGGCCCCATGGATTGCACCAGGCCAGGCTTCCCTGTCCTTCACTATTCCCCAAAGTTTGCTCAAATTCATGTTTATTAAGCCCCCAACCATCTCATTTGTTTTTTTGCTGCCCCCAAAGTGCTGGGAACAGCTTGGTGAGTCCCAGGTGGGTTCAGCACCCTGCTGAGACACATTTCCAGTTCTCCTTGCCACCAATCCAGAGTAACTGCTTCTGCAAGGACCCCTGCTTAACTTCTTGAGAATCTGGTTCTCATAGGAACCTGAGACCTAAGTAACTGCCCTACCCAAACACCTGGCCCCTACTAGGATAGACCCAAAGCCTCTAGCAGATCCTCAGGAGCAAACTCTGGTGGACAATCCACCCACAGATGAGAAGATAATCTCACAACTGAGAACCGGAGACAGATTTTTTTTTTTTTGATTTTTGTTAACCAGTCTTCTCTCTCTTCCCTTTAACTGCTAAAACTTTTTATATCTATTATTATTCTCTTTATGACTGTTCCTTTATTTGATTTCTCTACTGTTCTCTTCATGCTGTACCAAACTTTAATATAAACAAAGCTTTGTTATCTACGCTTACATAACCCTACAACACGATTCCATCTCTCTGCATTAGTTATCCATTCTCCTCCTTCCCTTCCTGATCATATTTGCTAGTTATTAACTAATTTCATTGCTGTATCCCCAGCTGGGATCTTGCTCTAGTTTTGTTTTTCAGGCTACGTTTTAATCAGCTTAGATCTTAACGGCTGGGTATCAGCATTGGTTGTGCCATTTGCCAGAACAAATTCCTGCACTTTACCCTTTTTAGATTGTTTGAGTTTGGTTACGGATATGTATGTATGTGTGTTTTTCCATTATTTTAGATAAGATTTGCACAGCTTTATAGTTGCCATTTATCAGGGATATGCCTTTTATCTGTCATGTTTATATTTGGCCTAATACTACTGAATACCATTACAAACCAGATGTGGAATCTCCATTCCTTGGCCAGAGATCAAAACCAGGAACCTCAGAAAGGAAGCACTGGCTCCAAGACCCTACACTACCAGAGAATGCCCAACACTAGGGAATATTCACCTGAAAACAAGATTTGGCAACTCAAATTTGTTGTTGTTCAGTCACTCAGTTGTGTCTAACTCTTTGTGGCCCCATGGATTGCACCAGGCCAGGCTTCCCTGTCCTTCACTATTCCCCAAAGTTTGCTCAAATTCATGTTTATTAAGCCAACCATCTCATCCTCAGTGGACTCCTTCTCCTCATGTCCTTAGTCTTTCCCAGAATTGGGGTCTTTTCCAATAAGTCAGGTCTTCACATCAGGTGGTCAAAGTATTAGATCTTCAACTTCAGCATCAGTCCTTCCAGTGAATATTCAGTCTTGGTTTCCTTTTGGATCGACTGAGCTGATATTCCAGGACTCTCAGGACTCTTCTCCAGCATTATAGTTCAAAAGTATCAGTTGTTCAGTTCTTAGCCTTCTTGTGGTTCAGCTTTCACATCCATGCATGACTACTGGAAAAACCATAGCTTTGTTGTGCATCTTTGTCAGCAAAGTAGTGTCTCTGTTTTTAAATACACTTTCTAGGTTTGTCATAACTTTACTCCAAGGAGCAAATGTCTTTTAATTTCATGGCTACAGAGTCACTGTCTGCAGTGATTTTGGAGCCCAAGAAAGTAAAGTCTGTCTGTTTCCATTTTTCCCCATTTATTTGCCATGAAGTGATGATGCTGGATGTCATTGATTTTTGTTTTTTGAATGTTGAGTTTTGAACCAACTTCTTCACTGTTCTCTTTGATTTTCATCAAGAGGCTCCTTAGTTCCTCTTTACTTTCTGCCATTAGGGTGTTGTCATCTGCGTATCTGTGTATTGATATTTCTCCTGGCAATCTGAATTCCAGTTTGTGATTCATTCAGCCTGGCATTTTGCATGGTATGCCTTGTGTACAGGGGCTTCTCAGGTGGCATGGTGGTAAAGAATCCTCTTGCCAATGCAGGAGATGCAAGAGACTCAGGTTCAAATTGCATATAAGTTAAATAAGCAGGATGACAATATACAGACTTGACGTACATCTTTTCCAATTTTGAACCAGTCAGTTGTTCCACACAATTGTTCTTAACCTGCATACAGGTTTCTCAGGAGGCAGGTAAGGTGGTCTGATATTGGTATTTACCTCTTTTTAAGAATTTTTCACAGTTTGTTGAGATTTACACAGTCAACAGTTTTAGCATAGTCAATGAAGCAGAAAAAGATGTTATCATGAAAATCTCTTGTTTTTTTTCTATGATTCAACAAATGTTGGCATTTAAATCTCTGGTTCTTCCTTTTCTAAATCCAACTTGTACATCTGGAAGTTCTTAGTTTATGCACTGTTGAAGCCTAGCTTGAACAATATCAAGCATGCTAGCATGTGAAATGAGATCAGTTGTGCAGTAACTTGAACATTCTTTGACATTGCTCTTCTTTTGTATTGGAATAAAAACAGACTTTTCCTGGTCTTGAGGCCACTGTTGAGATTTCCAGATTTGCTGACATGTGGAGTGCCTCACTTCAACAACATCATCTTTTAGAATTTGAAATAACTCAGCTGGAATTCCATTACCTCCACTAGTTTTGTTTGTAGTAATGCTTCATAATGCCCACTTGACTTCACACTCCAGGCTGTCTGGCTCTAGATGAGTGACCACACCACCATGGTTATCTGGGTCAATAAGACCTTCATTGTATAGTTCTGTATACTTTTGCCACCTCCTCTTAATCTGCTTCTGTTAGGTCCTTGCCATTTCTGTCCTTTATTGTGCTCATTTTTGCATGAATATAGTTGGGTATATCTTTCCCTTTCTGCTTTGTCTCTCACTTCTTTTCTTTGTAAGAAAGAAAAAAGTTACAAAGAAAAGAAATGAAAGAGCTTTGTATAGCTCTTTGTAATATCTCCTCATTTTGCCTTTTCTTCTTCTTTTTTTTTTTTTTACTTTCATGTGGTTTTGTTCACTGACTCCTGTACAATGTCATGAATCTCTGTCACTTTAAGTTTCATTGAGACTAAAATAATTCTGATTCTCTATTCCTTACTACACAAAGGAAGATTGAAATCATATCAAGCACATTTATGACCACAGCACTGTAAGATTAGGAGTTGGTCACAAACATACTGTGGAAAACAAAAGGAGGCTAAGCATTATGCTACTAAACAACTAATGTGTCATTGAATAAATCAAAGAAGAAATTAAAAATGCACAGAGAAAAGTGAAAATAACACCATCATCCTAAATTTATAGTACATATCAAAAACACTTCAAAGAGGGAAGTTTATAGTCATAAAAGTTTACTTTAGGAAATAAGAAATCATAAGTTAACAGCAAAACCTTATACCTAAAGCAACTAAGAAAAGAACAAAAGTCAAAGTTAATAAAAGAAAATAAAATGAAAGATAAAAAAGTGAAATAAAATCTAAAAAGAGGAATAGGAAAAAATCAATAAAACTAGGAACTGGTTGCTTTAAAAAATAAACAAATTTATAAACTTTTACCAAGACACATCTGGAAGAAAAGAAAAAGGCCAAAGTGAATAAAATAAAACAGAAGTTATAACTTATGCTACTTAAATACAAAAAAACATGAAAGATTACTATAAACAATTATTTACCAACAAATTGGACAACCTAGAATAAAGAGAAAAAAACATTCTAGAAATATGTAATCTTCCAAGCCTAAATCAGAAAGAAGGAGAAAATATGAACAGATCAATTGACAATGATGAAACTGAATCATTAATAAAAAGACAGGAAAAAAAAACACTATACAAACAAAAGTCCAGGGCAAGATGTCTTTGCAAATGAATTCTATTAATACCGAACATTTACAAAAGAGTTAACACCTATCCTACTCAAACTCTTCTTGAAAATTGAAGAGGAAATACTGTGTCCAAACTTTTTATCATCACCCTGATACCAAAATCAAACAAGACACCATAAGAAAATAAAGCACAGGTCAATATCCCTGCTGAAAATAGATGCAAAAATCCTCAACAAAATATTATTAAACCAAATCCAATATACTTTCAGACAGTCATATACCATAATCAAATGTAGCTTATCTCAAGCATGCAAGATTGTTCAGCATCCCCACAAATCAACCTGAAGTCACGAAAATTATAGGAAAAAAACATCAGAGTACATTGTACTCTTTGACATTGATGTCAGTATTTTGGGGAGGCATATATCTCTTCATGCAATGGAAACAAATACAAAAATAGACAAATGAGACTGTAGTCTAAATAGTAGACTTTAGTATATAAACTACTAAATAGTAGTTTTTAGTCAAACTAAAAACCTTATGCACATTAAAGAAAACTAGTACCAAAATGAAAAGTCTGCTGACTGAATGAGAGATGATATTTGCAAATATATCTGATAATAGGCTAATATTTTTAAAAATATAAAAAACTCATACAACCTAACATCAAAAATTCATGCTTTTAAAAATGAGTAGAGGATTGTAATAGTTTCCTAAAGATGACATACAGATGTCCAACGACCAAATGAAAAGAGAATCGACCTCAGTAATCATCAGAGAAATGTCAATCAAAACTGCTGTGATACATCACCTTATGCATGCTGGGGTGACTATTATCCAAAAGACAAAAAATATCAAGTGCTGGCAAAAATGTGTAAGAATGGACCCTTGTGGGCTACTGGTAGGAATGTAAATCTGTATGACTACTATGGAAAAAGTATGAAGAGTCCTGAAAAAAATTAAAATAGAATTCCCATATTATCCAGAAAATTTGTTCCTGGTTAATTATCAGAAGAAAACAAAAACTCTAATTTGATAGATATACATACCTCTGTGTTCACTGGTGCATTGTTTACAATAATCAAGATATGGAAGCAACCAAATACTTTCAGTAGATGAATGGTTAAAGAATATGTTGTATATATGTATGAATATTAGTCATAAAAAAAAGAATAAAACCTTGTCATTTGTGGCGTGAATGAACCCTACAGAGTATTGTGCTAAATGAAATAAGTCAGACACAGAAAGACAAATAGTATATAATTTCTCCTGTATTTAGAATTTTAAAAAAAGCAAATGGACAGACATGACAAAAATTAAACAGAATCATAGATACAGAGAATAACCATGTGATTGTCTGAAGGGAGTCGGGTATAGAGCTGAATGAAATAAGTTGGGGAAATCAAGAGGCAAAACTTTCAGTTACAAAATAATTGAATCTCAAGGATGAATCAGAGTACATTGTACTCTTTGACATTGATGTCAGTATTTTGGGAGGCATATATCTCTTCATGCAATGGAAACAAATACAAAATAGACAAATGAGACTGTAGTCTAAATAGTAGACTTTAGTATATAAACTACTAAATAGTAGTTTTTAGTCAAACTAAAAACCTTATGCACATTAAAGAAAACTAGTACCAAAATGAAAAGTCTGCTGACTGAATGAGAGATGATATTTGCAAATATATCTGATAATAGGCTAATATTTTTAAAAATATAAAAAACTCATACAACCTAACATCAAAAATTCATGCTTTTAAAATGAGTAGAGGATTGTAATAGTTTCCTAAAGATGACATACAGATGTCCAACGACCAAATGAAAAGAGAATCGACCTCAGTAATCATCAGAGAAATGTCAATCAAAACTGCTGTGATACATCACCTTATGCATGCTGGGGTGACTATTATCCAAAAGACAAAAAATATCAAGTGCTGGCAAAAATGTGTAAGAATGGACCCTTGTGGGCTACTGGTAGGAATGTAAATCTGT
This sequence comes from Tragulus kanchil, assembly GCA_022376925.1. Classification (NCBI taxonomy): domain Eukaryota; kingdom Metazoa; phylum Chordata; class Mammalia; order Artiodactyla; family Tragulidae; genus Tragulus; species Tragulus kanchil. The sequence goes on from JAIOJX010000002.1 coordinate 43,727,561, forward strand.
ATGACTACTATGGAAAAAGTATGAAGAGTCCTGAAAAAAATTAAAATAGAATTCCCATATTATCCAGAAAATTTGTTCCTGGTTAATTATCAGAAGAAAACAAAAACTCTAATTTGATAGATATACATACCTCTGTGTTCACTGGTGCATTGTTTACAATAATCAAGATATGGAAGCAACCAAATACTTTCAGTAGATGAATGGTTAAAGAATATGTTGTATATATGTATGAATATTAGTCATAAAAAAAAGAATAAAACCTTGTCATTTGTGGCGTGAATGAACCCTACAGAGTATTGTGCTAAATGAAATAAGTCAGACACAGAAAGACAAATAGTATATAATTTCTCCTGTATTTAGAATTTTAAAAAAAGCAAATGGACAGACATGACAAAAATTAAACAGAATCATAGATACAGAGAATAACCATGTGATTGTCTGAAGGGAGTCGGGTATAGAGCTGAATGAAATAAGTTGGGGAAATCAAGAGGCAAAACTTTCAGTTACAAAATAATTGAATCTCAAGGATGAAATGGGCAGCATGAATGCTATAGTTAATAATAATATAATGTCTTTAAATAGTGACAGATGGTAACTAGACTAATCATGGTGATCATTTTATAAAACAAAGAAACAACCAGTGAAAGGGGTGAATAAGCAAACTTGGTAAGGAGGCCAGTGGTTTCCAAGGAAGAAGCAGAGGAAGGGGAACAAATACTTTCTAGCCTAAAATGTTTTCCGTGACAAAGATCTACTCTGAAACTAACTTTATTGTCGTATAGATGCAAACTCTTTTGTATTGGAATGTCTCATCTAGCCTTGAAACCTGGAGACCATCTAATCTTATGTTAATGTCGTGGGTGTGGGCCTAGCAAGACTTTTACAGCCTTAAAATATTCTTTTGATCTATTGTTAATAACCAATTGGAAAAGTACAAAATGCCTTGCCTAGGGGCTTCCCCTGGTGGTTCAGTGGGTAAGGACACCGCCTTCCAGTGCAAGGGGCGCCGGTTCGAGCCCTGGCCTGGGAAGATCCCACGTGCCACGGAGCGGCTGGACCGATGTGTCCAACTATGGAGCCGGAGCTCTGGAGCGCATGCGCCCAGAGCCGGCGCTCTGCAACGACAGAGGCCACCGCGATGGGAGGCCCACAGGAGCCAAAGAACAAAGACGGATGAAAATGGAGAAATGAAAGACCAATAGAAGTGGCCTGCCCACTACCCTCCCTCCCCAACCTGACCTCTGCCCAAAATTAAATAAATAAATAAATCTTTTAAAAAAATTAAAAAAAAAAATGCCTTGCCTAAACTAGCTTCTGGGGGTACTTTTCTATCCCCCTTCCAGTTACTTTAGCTGGAAGCTTTCTCTATCCTTTTTTTCTTTAATAAACCTTTTCTTGCACAAAGCTCGAGTGACCAAAGTCAAGTCTGTTGATTCCAAAGTGCAAATCTCCTTTGGAGATCAAGAATCCGACACCATTCACCATAAGCTGTCTAGTGTCATCTATCATCAATTCTATGTTGTGCACTAGGAATTAACATAACATCGCAGATCAATTATACTTCAAAAAACAAATATACTTAAAGAAAAAGAGATCATATTTGTGGTTATTAGAGGAAGGGAATGGGGTAGAGATAACTGGATAAAGGTCTTTAAAAGCTCAACCTTCCAGTTATAAGACAAATAAGTACTAAGGATATAATGTACAACATGATTAATATAATTAACACGTGCATGTTATATATGTCGAGAAGGGGCTGGCAACTCACTCCAGTATTATTCCGGAAAATTCCCATGGACAGAGGAGTCTGGTGGGCCACAGTCCATGGAATAGCAAAGAGTCAGACACAACTGAGGACTAACCACCACCACATGTCATATATGAAAATTGTTAAAAGAGTAAATCCTAAGGAAAAATGTGTTTTTCTTTTATTTTGAATGTATATCAGATGATGAATGTTCACTAAATTTACTGTGGTAATCATTTCATGATATGTGTAAATCAAATCATTATGCAGCAAACCTTTAACTTAGGCAATGTTGTATGCCAATTGTATTTCAATAAAACTAGAAAAAAAGAGAACATTAAAAGGCATACCAAAAGGCAAAGACATAAGTTGAAGACACAAAGAAAGCCGCAGAAACAGATTGGTAAGGATGTTGGAATTATCAGACCATTAATTTAAAAATAACTATGACTAATACACTAAGGAGTCTAGTGAATAAAGTATGCAATATGCAAGACAGATGGACAAGGAAAGGAATAGAAATCATAATTTAGGACTGAAAAGAAATGTTAGAAATTAAAACTGTAATACAAGTAAATAATTATTTTGATGAGTTTGTAGCCTGGACATGTTTGAGAAAAGAATCTCTGACCTAGAGCTTACACCAATAGAATCCCCCAAAGCAGAAAAGCAAATAGAACAAAGACTTAAAAAGAAAACTAAATATCTGAGGAATGTAGGACAATTATAAAAGGTGCAACATATCCATGATGTGAATAGTAGAAGGAAGAGAAAGAAAGAAAGGAATAGAAGAAATATTTTAAACCAAAATGACTGAGAATGTCCTCCAAATTAATGTCAAACACCAAACCACAGATCCAGGACACTTAGAAAACATTTATCAGGATAAGTGCCCCAAAGTTACACTTTCAGTGTATCATTTACAAAATATAAAAGTCAAAGATAAAGAAAAAATTCTAAAAGAAGCCAGGGGTGGAGGGGATAAACTGTACCTAGAAAAAAAGTTAAGAATTGCATCTGACTTTTCAGAATAGTGGAATATTTAATGTGGAAGAGAGAAGAAGTTCTACTAACCAACAATTTCCCACCCTGTAAATGTTCTCTTCAAAAGTGAAACAATACTCTCAGGCAAAGAAACAGTGAGGGAATTTTGTTAGCCTGCGGGTGGTGGTAGTGATAAAGCACTTCCCTGTCAATACAAGAGACATAAGAGATGCAAATTTGATTCCTGGATCAGGAAGATTCCCTGAAGAAGGGCATGGCAACCCACTCCAATATTCTTGACTGGAGAATTCCATGGTCAGAGGAGGCTGGTGGGCTATATTCTATAGGGTTGCAAAGGGTCAAACATGACTGAAGCAATTTAGCATGCACGAATGCAGACCTGACTTGAAAGAATGGTAACAGACCTTCTTTAGAAGTAAGGAAAATAATAGAGGTCAGAATGTCATGCCTACATTTAAAAAGTAAAGCATCAATAAAGGAATAGTGAAAGTTAAATAAAGAACTTATACTCCCTTTTTTACCTTAATAGATAACAGCTTGTTAAAAAAATAATAACAACAATGTGTTTGATTATGTATGTGTAAGAATATATTACATATTACCCAAGGAGTTGAAAATGTGTGACCATAAAAGCCTGCACAAGAATGTCTATAGCAACTTTATGTGTAATTGTCAAAACTTGGAGGAAATCAAGATTTCCTTCAGTTGTTAAGTGGATAAACTAGAGTATTTACAAACAATGTAATGTTATTTGATGGTAAAAATTAATGAGCTATAAAACCATTAAAAGACATTTAAGGAACTTAAATATGTATTATTAAATGAAAGAAGCCAATCTGAGAAGGCTATTTACTATATGATTCCAGCCATATGACATTCTGGAAAAGACAAGTCTGTGGAGACAATAAAACAATTAGTGATTGCCAAAGTTTGAACATGCATGCATGCTAAGTCACTTCAGTCATGTCTGACTCTTTGTGGCCCATTGTACTGCAGCCCACTAGTTTCCTCTGTCCATGAAACTCTTCAGAATGGGTATGGAGTGGGTCAGCATGCCCTCCTGCAGGAACTCTTCACAACCTAGGGATCAAATCCACATCTCTTATGTCCCCAACTTTGGCAGGCAGGTTCTTTACCACTAGTGCCACCTGGTAAGTCCTAAGGGTTGAGCAGAGAAGGATGACTAGGCAGAGCAGTAGAAATATAATGATATGCCATTATCATTATACATATACCATTATACATTTGTACAAATGCATGGAATCTGTACAACACCAAGAGTGAATCCATAAGTAAACTATGGATATTGGGTGATAATAACATGTCAGTGCAGGTTCATACTTGATGTACCATTCTGGTGAGTGACATGGATAATGGAGGTGACCAAGTTTTATATGGAAATATGGAAAATTCTATATTTTCCCCTTTGCCTTAAACCTAAAGTTACTCTAAAAATAAAGTTCTTTAGAAGTAAGGAAAATAATAGAGGTCAGAATGTCATGCCTACATTTAAAAAGTAAAGCATCAGTAAAGGAATAGTGAAAGTTAAATAAAGAACTTATACTCCCTTTTTTACCTTAATAGATAACAGCTTGTTAAAAAAATAATAACAACAATGTGTTTGATTATGTATGTGTAAGAATATATTACATATTACCCAAGGAGTTGAAAATGTGTGACCATAAAAGCCTGCACAAGAATGTCTATAGCAACTTTATGTGTAATTGTCAAAACTTGGAGGAAATCAAGATTTCCTTCAGTTGTTAAGTGGATAAACTAGAGTATTTACAAACAATGTAATGTTATTTGATGGTAAAAATTAATGAGCTATAAAACCATTAAAAGACATTTAAGGAACTTAAATATGTATTATTAAATGAAAGAAGCCAATCTGAGAAGGCTATTTACTATATGATTCCAGCCATATGACATTCTGGAAAAGACAAGTCTGTGGAGACAATAAAACAATTAGTGATTGCCAAAGTTTGAACATGCATGCATGCTAAGTCACTTCAGTCATGTCTGACTCTTTGTGGCCCATTGTACTGCAGCCCACTAGTTTCCTCTGTCCATGAAACTCTTCAGAATGGGTATGGAGTGGGTCAGCATGCCCTCCTGCAGGAACTCTTCACAACCTAGGGATCAAATCCACATCTCTTATGTCCCCAACTTTGGCAGGCAGGTTCTTTACCACTAGTGCCACCTGGTAAGTCCTAAGGGTTGAGCAGAGAAGGATGACTAGGCAGAGCAGTAGAAATATAATGATATGCCATTATCATTATACATATACCATTATACATTTGTACAAATGCATGGAATCTGTACAACACCAAGAGTGAATCCATAAGTAAACTATGGATATTGGGTGATAATAACATGTCAGTGCAGGTTCATACTTGATGTACCATTCTGGTGAGTGACATGGATAATGGAGGTGACCAAGTTTTATATGGAAATATGGAAAATCTCTATATTTTCCTCTCAATTTTGCCTTAAACCTAAAGTTACTCTAAAAATAAAGTTCTTTAAGAGCATTAATGATATTTATCACTAGGTATTACTTTTGTAATTCTGAAAAACATTATTTCAGAAAAACTACTTTTTTTTTTCTCTAGAAACAGAGACGGGTAAGACCCACACAGCCTCTGTGGCCCTTCAGTTATGCTGTGAATGCCCAGACTCTTGTTAAAGAGATTGTAGATACAACTGAATAGACACAGGCATGATTAACCATCTTCTGTGACATTGCACTCATACATGTATCAATGATTGCAAACATCACTGATGCTATCTCTTTCAGAGACATTGATTTCTTGCTACTGCTCTTTTGATTTTTCCAGCCTAAAACAAACACAGTGACTTCTTGAATGGTAGTAAGAAAGACATTTTTGAAAAGATTCTGCCATTTCAGCACCCAATCCATCAGTTTTGATAGTAAGACACAGTGATGTGTATGCCAGGATGTGTTCTGTTAAGATCCCTTCAAAAGTGACCACTCGGTAAAACCTATATTTGGTAAAGTGTCCTTCACTTTCCCCTTGACAGCCGACTTGTACCTGTGAGAGAAATCATAGCTGATCACAAATAATTAGCAATTGTTAACATCAAGACACTCTAAAAGGGCAAGGAATGGAATAAACTTAAACTTCAGGGAACATTGAGTTCTTACTTGCAGCAATCAATCAATAGCCTTTTACTATGGAAAGCATGACTGGAAGTCAAATCTCTGATCCCCATTCTAACCAGCATTGATTTTCAGAGCACTTTGATTCTGTGCCTCTCACATGGAGGCAACAAGGTGCTGGCCCCTGTTTGAACTCAAGTCCTGTGGAGAAAAAGATTCCCCAACAGAGAGGATAAATAATTCTCAACTTGTTTGTCTTCCAGGCTCCCAGTGGGCACAGAATTCCTGCAACCTCTGAGTAGCACTCTTCAACTCTTTGTGCTAATTAACGTCTCCTACTGAGTTGCCAAATAAGCTGCTAACAGCTACCCTTGAGCAACTGGGAAACACCAGGACAACCGACTGGATAGTAAAATTCATCCCTTAAGTCAAGGAGCAGAGAGTGACTCTAGAGCTTTACTTGAATGCAGTAGTGGTAGGTTTATATCACACTCAAAAGAGGGAAAGAATTTGTGCTGCACTTGCTCTCTAACTAGCAACAAAATACAGTTTTTGAGTATTTTTTCATGAAGTGGAGGAAATAATAAATAGTAATTGAACTTGTGATATTTTTACATAAAGAAATGAAAAAAAATAATCTGAGAAAATACTAGGTTATGCTCTTAAATCTTCAACCTTCCTTCCTTGCCCCCCATCCTTAGTACAAATGGATTTCAAAGCAAATGGCTTTTTCTTCTAGCTTTAACTAACTAAGGTATTAGGGTAAATATGCATGTATGACAAGTTGCGGTGGCTCAAAAAGTATTTAAGAAGAACCAATAAAAGATTAAACACATAGTTGTACATCATAATGTATGAAAATACCATAATATTCAGACTCTCCCTCTTCAAGAGCTGAAAAACAAATCAAAAGTGAATTATTTACTTGAAAGTAAAGCTTTAGTAAAATCAATAAGAAACAATTTTGCTTAAAAAATGAAAATCAATTTCCAGTCTTATGTATGTCCAGATGCATAAACACATTGTTGTGATCTTCAAAATTAATGCTGTCTTTATGTCAAGATCACCTAAACATTTTCAATGGGTTGAATATCAAAAGGGCCAGTACATAGGCATAAGCATTAACTATGGTTGATTAATGTTATCTGCTTTGAGAAAGTGATTGTAAATATTTTGTGCCTTTTCCAACCACATCTGGTGGCTCCTCTGTATGGATATATTGGTCAATCTCTTTTACTTCCTATGTTTCAGGAGAGATCCTTAATTACATAAGGTGGAGAGATTATGAAAAAGGAAAATTCCTAAGTAAAATAGATTTTAAATATAATGCATTAATGTGCTGCGATTTTGCTTTCTATGCTCAGATTTAGCCCTGAATGCTTACTTCAAAACACTTATTCAAGTGTAATTTTATCTTTTCAAAAGCAAAATTAAAAGTACCAAAAAAGACACAGCAATTCTTATCTCCCAGAGTGTATCAATCACACACACACACACACACACACACACACACACACAAATATGTAGGGTACTAGTATATAAGCAACTTGTGATTCACAATTAGAGGTGACCAAATTGTAAAAAATAAATCTGGTAACTCGGAAATTGCACCTGACTAGCTGAGTGATGAAAAGGACATATTTTTTGGTGTTAGTGCTTAAAGATTTTGTAGGTCTTCATAGTCCAGTCAACTTCAGCTTCTTCAGCATCAGTGGTTCAGGCATAGACTTGGATTACTGTGATACTGAATGATTTGCCTTGGAAACTCACTGAGATCACTCTGTTGTATGTGATATTCCACACAAGTACTGCAGTTTGGACTCTTTGGTTTACTATGAAGGCTACTCTATTTTTTCTATAGGATTCTCGTACACAGTAACAAATATATACTGGTCATCTGAATTAAATTTCCCATTCCTGTCCATTTTAGTTCACTGATTCCTAAGATGTTGATGTCCAGTCCTGTCATCTCCTGCTTGACCACATCCAATTTTTCCGCCACCTTATTGCTTCAAGAGCTGAAAAACAAATCAAAAGTGAATTATTTACTTGAAAGTAAAGCTTTAGTAAAATCAATAAGAAACAATTTTGCTTAAAAAATGAAAATCAATTTCCAGTCTTATGTATGTCCAGATGCATAAACACATTGTTGTGATCTTCAAAATTAATGCTGTCTTTATGTCAAGATCACCTAAACATTTTCAATGGGTTGAATATCAAAAGGGCCAGTACATAGGCATAAGCATTAACTATGGTTGATTAATGTTATCTGCTTTGAGAAAGTGATTGTAAATATTTTGTGCCTTTTCCAACCACATCTGGTGGCTCCTCTGTATGGATATATTGGTCAATCTCTTTTACTTCCTATGTTTCAGGAGAGATCCTTAATTACATAAGGTGGAGAGATTATGAAAAAGGAAAATTCCTAAGTAAAATAGATTTTAAATATAATGCATTAATGTGCTGCGATTTTGCTTTCTATGCTCAGATTTAGCCCTGAATGCTTACTTCAAAACACTTATTCAAGTGTAATTTTATCTTTTCAAAAGCAAAATTAAAAGTACCAAAAAAGACACAGCAATTCTTATCTCCCAGAGTGTATCAATCACACACACACACACACACACACACACACACACACAAATATGTAGGGTACTAGTATATAAGCAACTTGTGATTCACAATTAGAGGTGACCAAATTGTAAAAAATAAATCTGGTAACTCGGAAATTGCACCTGACTAGCTGAGTGATGAAAAGGACATATTTTTTGGTGTTAGTGCTTAAAGATTTTGTAGGTCTTCATAGTCCAGTCAACTTCAGCTTCTTCAGCATCAGTGGTTCAGGCATAGACTTGGATTACTGTGATACTGAATGATTTGCCTTGGAAACTCACTGAGATCACTCTGTTGTATGTGATATTCCACACAAGTACTGCAGTTTGGACTCTTTGGTTTACTATGAAGGCTACTCTATTTTTTCTATAGGATTCTCGTACACAGTAACAAATATATACTGGTCATCTGAATTAAATTTCCCATTCCTGTCCATTTTAGTTCACTGATTCCTAAGATGTTGATGTCCAGTCCTGTCATCTCCTGCTTGACCACATCCAATTTACCTTGATTCTTGGACCTAACATTTCAGGTTCCTATGCAATTTTGTTCTTCAGAGCATAGAACATTATTTTCACTATGATAACACTGTATTTGCTTTGGCCCAGTGCCCTCATTCTTTCTGGTGCCTTTGCCTCCCGCTCTTCCCCAATAGCATATTAGACAACTTCCAACTTTATGGGGGGGGGGCTCATCTTTTGGTGTCATATCTTTTTGTCTTTTTTGTACTTTTTGTAGGGTCCTTGTGGCAAGAAAACTGGATTGATTTGCCATGTGGAAAATTCTTAAAGATATAGGGATGCCAGACCACCTTACCTGCCTCCTGAAAAACCTGTATGTGGGTTAAGAAGCAACAATCAGAACTGTACATGAAACTGGGACCGTAAATCTAATAATCTATGTCCTTACAAAAATAGGATAGGGTATTCAGAGATACACGGAGGGGAATGTAACATGAAGATAAAGTAGAGAGTAGTTACACCACTGTGAGCCAAGGAAAATGAAGGATTGTAATAATTGCAGTTAGAACCAGACATGGAACAATGGATTGGTTCCAAATTGGGAAATGAGTGCATTGAAACTGTATATTGTTACCCTGCTTATTTAACTTATATGCAGAGAACACCATGCAAAATGCCAGGCTGGATGAAGCACACACTGGAATTGAGATTGTTGGGAGAAACAGCAATAACCTCAGATATGCAGATGATACCACCCTTATGGCAGAAAGTGAAAAGGAATAAAGACTCTCTTAATGAAGATGAAAGAGGAGACAAAATGCAATAATCTAAAAAGCAAAGATCATGGCATCCTGTTTTCCATCACTTCAGCCATTTGGGCTGGATTACTGTGATACTGAATGATTTGCCTTGGAAACTCACTGAGATCACTCTGTTGTATGTGATATTCCACACAAGTACTGCAGTTTGGACTCTTTGGTTTACTATGAAGGCTACTCTATTTTTTCTATAGGATTCTCGTACACAGTAACAAATATATACTGGTCATCTGAATTAAATTTCCCATTCCTGTCCATTTTAGTTCACTGATTCCTAAGATGTTGATGTCCAGTCCTGTCATCTCCTGCTTGACCACATCCAATTTACCTTGATTCTTGGACCTAACATTTCAGGTTCCTATGCAATTTTGTTCTTCAGAGCATAGAACATTATTTTCACTATGATAACACTGTATTTGCTTTGGCCCAGTGCCCTCATTCTTTCTGGTGCCTTTGCCTCCCGCTCTTCCCCAATAGCATATTAGACAACTTCCAACTTTATGGGGGGGGGGCTCATCTTTTGGTGTCATATCTTTTTGTCTTTTTTGTACTTTTTGTAGGGTCCTTGTGGCAAGAAAACTGGATTGATTTGCCATGTGGAAAATTCTTAAAGATATAGGGATGCCAGACCACCTTACCTGCCTCCTGAAAAACCTGTATGTGGGTTAAGAAGCAACAATCAGAACTGTACATGAAACTGGGACCGTAAATCTAATAATCTATGTCCTTACAAAAATAGGATAGGGTATTCAGAGATACACGGAGGGGAATGTAACATGAAGATAAAGTAGAGAGTAGTTACACCACTGTGAGCCAAGGAAAATGAAGGATTGTAATAATTGCAGTTAGAACCAGACATGGAACAATGGATTGGTTCCAAATTGGGAAATGAGTGCATTGAAACTGTATATTGTTACCCTGCTTATTTAACTTATATGCAGAGAACACCATGCAAAATGCCAGGCTGGATGAAGCACACACTGGAATTGAGATTGTTGGGAGAAACAGCAATAACCTCAGATATGCAGATGATACCACCCTTATGGCAGAAAGTGAAAAGGAATAAAGACTCTCTTAATGAAGATGAAAGAGGAGACTGAAAACCTGGCCTAAAATTCAATGCTAAAAAAGCAAAGATCATGGCATCCTGTTCCATCACTTCATTGCAAATAGACGGGGACACAATGAGAACAGTAACACACTTTATTTTCTTGGGCTCCAAAATCACTGTGGATGGAGACTACAGCCATGAAACTAAAAGACACTTGCTCCTGAAAAGAAAAGTTATGACAATATTAGACAGTGTATTAAAAAGCAGAGACAGCACTTTGCTGACAAAGGTATGAATAGTCAAAACTATGGTTTCAGCTATTCACAACCATAAAAAATATATGGCCTGACAAAGGTATGAATAGTCAAAGCTATGGCTGTGACAGTTGGACCATAAAGAAGGCTGAGCATCAACGAATTGATGCCTTTAAAGTGTGGTGTCGGAGAAGACTCTTGCCAGTCCCTTGGACTGCACGGAGGTCAAACTAGTCAATTATAAAGCAAATCAACCCTGAATATTCATTAGAAGGACTGATGCTGAAGTTGAAGCTCCAATCCTTTGGGAAGCTGATGTGAGAAAATGACTCATTGGAAAAGACCCTGATGCTTGGAAAAATAGAAGCCAAAAGCAGAAGGGAACATCAAAGGACAAGATGGTTGGATGGCATCACTGAGTCAATGGACGTGTGTTTGAGCAAGCCCGGGAGATGGTGAAGGACATGGAAGCCTGGCATTCTGCAGTCGTTTGGATCACAAAGAGTAGGACATGACTGAGACACCGTACTGAACAATCATGAGAATCTGGGAGGTAAGAATAGATTCTTCCTTAAAGCCTCCAGAAGGAAACAAATCGGCTGGCACCTCGCTTTTATACTTCTGTTATTCTGAATTGTGAGAGAATGATTTTTTGTTTTGTTTTATTTTAAGCTATCTAGTTAATGATAATTTATTTTGGCAGCCTGGAGAAACTAATGAACCATTTTAATTCCTTGAAACCCTACCTAATCATTAAGAGCTTCTCAAATGACATGGTTTCTGTCAAGATTTTTCCTGCTACTTTTCCCCACTAACAAATGAGATGTGAGTTCTCTTTTCTTTGAGCTTTGCTTGGGACTTTTCTGGAGTATCTTTTGCCCCCCAATATCCTGATATAGCTAAAAAAAAAACCCCAAAAAAGATCATGGCATCCTGTTCCATCACTTCATTGCAAATAGACGGGGACACAATGAGAACAGTAACACACTTTATTTTCTTGGGCTCCAAAATCACTGTGGATGGAGACTACAGCCATGAAACTAAAAGACACTTGCTCCTGAAAAGAAAAGTTATGACAATATTAGACAGTGTATTAAAAAGCAGAGACAGCACTTTGCTGACAAAGGTATGAATAGTCAAAACTATGGTTTCAGCTATTCACAACCATAAAAAATATATGGCCTGACAAAGGTATGAATAGTCAAAGCTATGGCTGTGACAGTTGGACCATAAAGAAGGCTGAGCATCAACGAATTGATGCCTTTAAAGTGTGGTGTCGGAGAAGACTCTTGCCAGTCCCTTGGACTGCACGGAGGTCAAACTAGTCAATTATAAAGCAAATCAACCCTGAATATTCATTAGAAGGACTGATGCTGAAGTTGAAGCTCCAATCCTTTGGGAAGCTGATGTGAGAAAATGACTCATTGGAAAAGACCCTGATGCTTGGAAAAATAGAAGCCAAAAGCAGAAGGGAACATCAAAGGACAAGATGGTTGGATGGCATCACTGAGTCAATGGACGTGTGTTTGAGCAAGCCCGGGAGATGGTGAAGGACATGGAAGCCTGGCATTCTGCAGTCGTTTGGATCACAAAGAGTAGGACATGACTGAGACACCGTACTGAACAATCATGAGAATCTGGGAGGTAAGAATAGATTCTTCCTTAAAGCCTCCAGAAGGAAACAAATCGGCTGGCACCTCGCTTTTATACTTCTGTTATTCTGAATTGTGAGAGAATGATTTTTTGTTTTGTTTTATTTTAAGCTATCTAGTTAATGATAATTTATTTTGGCAGCCTGGAGAAACTAATGAACCATTTTAATTCCTTGAAACCCTACCTAATCATTAAGAGCTTCTCAAATGACATGGTTTCTGTCAAGATTTTTCCTGCTACTTTTCCCCACTAACAAATGAGATGTGAGTTCTCTTTTCTTTGAGCTTTGCTTGGGACTTTTCTGGAGTATCACAGTTTATCCTGTATTGTTTTCCTTTCCTTTCCAAAGAAGGAAAATACCGAGTAAAATGTGAGTGCCCTTCCTTATTCACAGATTATACACTTTCTGATAACACAATTAGTTTCTCTCATATTTTATCCAGTACAATTTCTAGCCCTTTCTTAGCTTAGGATCCAAGAAAAAAGCTTGATTTTATAAAAAGCATATGTGTGAATAGTTTTAAGAACATGGTACATAGAATTTGCCCAGTAAAATACAGATACAATGTACAACAAATGTTTGTTGAAGCAATATACAAATAAATAAAATAGATACTAACATTTTATAAACCCAAAGAGGACAGACAGAGACATCTTATCTATTCAGTATAAGCCACTGCCTAGCATAGTATCTATTGATTATGGAATGTCCTTAATAAATAAATTGATGAATGAATTCAATTCAAGGGACTGTATCTTGTGTGAATTTTAAAATTGTCCTCTGTTCTGCTGAACCATACCTTTTCCCATGGTCAGAGAGGGCTAATAATACAAAAAATGCTAATAGACACCAATCCTCTCTAAATTTCTGTTAAGTTTACGTGATCACGATGGATGTAATCAAATTAACATGCATCTGATTATCATTCTGACTGACTAGCTCTCTGAATAAAACTGAAGGCTCATTGTTCACCTTTATTCAAAATTCTAACTTACAAGACTTAAAATGAAATTGAGACCACAAATGATTTTCCAGAAGTCATATAGGTAAAGGTGGCAGAGCTAAAATTTTAAATTAGATTTCCAAGCAAGTATTTCACTCCAAGGAAACAAATCGGCTGGCACCTCGCTTTTATACTTCTGTTATTCTGAATTGTGAGAGAATGATTTTTTGTTTTGTTTTATTTTAAGCTATCTAGTTAATGATAATTTATTTTGGCAGCCTGGAGAAACTAATGAACCATTTTAATTCCTTGAAACCCTACCTAATCATTAAGAGCTTCTCAAATGACATGGTTTCTGTCAAGATTTTTCCTGCTACTTTTCCCCACTAACAAATGAGATGTGAGTTCTCTTTTCTTTGAGCTTTGCTTGGGACTTTTCTGGAGTATCACAGTTTATCCTGTATTGTTTTCCTTTCCTTTCCAAAGAAGGAAAATACCGAGTAAAATGTGAGTGCCCTTCCTTATTCACAGATTATACACTTTCTGATAACACAATTAGTTTCTCTCATATTTTATCCAGTACAATTTCTAGCCCTTTCTTAGCTTAGGATCCAAGAAAAAAGCTTGATTTTATAAAAAGCATATGTGTGAATAGTTTTAAGAACATGGTACATAGAATTTGCCCAGTAAAATACAGATACAATGTACAACAAATGTTTGTTGAAGCAATATACAAATAAATAAAATAGATACTAACATTTTATAAACCCAAAGAGGACAGACAGAGACATCTTATCTATTCAGTATAAGCCACTGCCTAGCATAGTATCTATTGATTATGGAATGTCCTTAATAAATAAATTGATGAATGAATTCAATTCAAGGGACTGTATCTTGTGTGAATTTTAAAATTGTCCTCTGTTCTGCTGAACCATACCTTTTCCCATGGTCAGAGAGGGCTAATAATACAAAAAATGCTAATAGACACCAATCCTCTCTAAATTTCTGTTAAGTTTACGTGATCACGATGGATGTAATCAAATTAACATGCATCTGATTATCATTCTGACTGACTAGCTCTCTGAATAAAACTGAAGGCTCATTGTTCACCTTTATTCAAAATTCTAACTTACAAGACTTAAAAATGAAATTGAGACCACAAATGATTTTCCAGAAGTCATATAGGTAAAGGTGGCAGAGCTAAAATTTTAAATTAGATTTAACCTATTTCGAAGCTCATAGTATTTTCACTCTTCCAGATGACTTGGCTTCAAATCACTTGACTTTTTCTAACTTCAAAATCCTCCACTCAGCAGTTCAAGTTGGTTCCTTTATTTTCATCATCCTCCTAACTTAAAATTGTTTCTAGGCTTCCCATTGCCTTGTGATAAGAATACCACCCACTTATACTGTGCTGAACTCCGTCTGGTCCTCGTCAATGTGATTTTCCCTTCATCATCTCTTCAGGGCACTTGCCCTTTCTTTGCCACCTTCCAACAGCATATGGCATATTTTATGACACGTGGCTTCCATACATCCTTCCTCCTTATGCTCACCATTCTCTTAATCCCCTTATATACACTTTGACAATTTTCCCCTGCTCTTAGATTTCTGATCGCTACTTTCATCCTAGATTTCACTGTGGTGCCCTGTTCTTTCTCATCTCATGGCATTCTATACAGCAATGACTGCAACATATGTCTATAATTCCTTCATAGTATTGGGAACATCCATCATGATGCTGACACCACATAAATTCTGTGCATACGTTACAGATTTTAGAGAAATGGAGACCACTTCCATCCAAAATGAGCTGACGTTGCTTCACAGGTTTATTTGGGGGCTCAGAAACCCCCAGCAAAATAACAGCACATGAACATACAAAGAATCCAAAGATCAAATATTTTTACTATATTTCTAGAGATTAAATTACAAATGTATACACAAATAAGATTGCATGTACAAAACACATATGACATTATTCCTTTGTTTTCAAATGTGTATTCCCCCAAAAAAAAAAATTGTTACCTCTGTTCTGCTGAACCATACCTTTTCCCATGGTCAGAGAGGGCTAATAATACAAAAAATGCTAATAGACACCAATCCTCTCTAAATTTCTGTTAAGTTTACGTGATCACGATGGATGTAATCAAATTAACATGCATCTGATTATCATTCTGACTGACTAGCTCTCTGAATAAAACTGAAGGCTCATTGTTCACCTTTATTCAAAATTCTAACTTACAAGACTTAAAAATGAAATTGAGACCACAAATGATTTTCCAGAAGTCATATAGGTAAAGGTGGCAGAGCTAAAATTTTAAATTAGATTTAACCTATTTCGAAGCTCATAGTATTTTCACTCTTCCAGATGACTTGGCTTCAAATCACTTGACTTTTTCTAACTTCAAAATCCTCCACTCAGCAGTTCAAGTTGGTTCCTTTATTTTCATCATCCTCCTAACTTAAAATTGTTTCTAGGCTTCCCATTGCCTTGTGATAAGAATACCACCCACTTATACTGTGCTGAACTCCGTCTGGTCCTCGTCAATGTGATTTTCCCTTCATCATCTCTTCAGGGCACTTGCCCTTTCTTTGCCACCTTCCAACAGCATATGGCATATTTTATGACACGTGGCTTCCATACATCCTTCCTCCTTATGCTCACCATTCTCTTAATCCCCTTATATACACTTTGACAATTTTCCCCTGCTCTTAGATTTCTGATCGCTACTTTCATCCTAGATTTCACTGTGGTGCCCTGTTCTTTCTCATCTCATGGCATTCTATACAGCAATGACTGCAACATATGTCTATAATTCCTTCATAGTATTGGGAACATCCATCATGATGCTGACACCACATAAATTCTGTGCATACGTTACAGATTTTAGAGAAATGGAGACCACTTCCATCCAAAATGAGCTGACGTTGCTTCACAGGTTTATTTGGGGGCTCAGAAACCCCCAGCAAAATAACAGCACATGAACATACAAAGAATCCAAAGATCAAATATTTTTACTATATTTCTAGAGATTAAATTACAAATGTATACACAAATAAGATTGCATGTACAAAACACATATGACATTATTCCTTTGTTTTCAAATGTGTATTCCAAATATGTATAATAAAATTGAAAATTCTGAAGTGTTAAATAAACAATGAACATCCATATGCTCAGCATGTAAATTCAGTAATTGTTAACTTTTGCAACATTTGCTTAACATAGCTATAAATGTGTTACCTTCCTTTTAAAAATGGATAATACAAAAGTAGTGAAATACAGCATATATTTCCTAAGAAGGGACATTTTTATTTACAGCCATAGTATGTGATTATCAGACCTGAGAAATTAAAGATTACATTGTTGTTGTTGTTCAGTCACTCAGTCACGTCTGACTCTTTGCAACCCCATGAACTGTAGTACGTCAGGATTCCCTGCCCTTCACTATCTCCAGGAGTTTGTTCAAACTAATGTCCATTGACTTGTCGATGCTATCCAACCATCTCATTCTCTGTCATCCCCTTTTCCTCCTGCCCTCAGTCTTTCCCAGCATCAGGGTCAGTTGCAATGAGTCAAGTGACCAGAGTATTAGAACTTTAGCTTCAACATTAATCCTTCCAATGAATAGTCAGGGCTGATTTCCTTTAGGATTGACTGATTTGCTCTAGCAGTCCAAGGACTCTCAAGAGTCTTCTCCAGTACCATAGTTCAAAAGCATCAGTTCTTCAGTACTCAGACTTTATGGTCCAGCTCTCATGTATAGTCATCTGTACATGACTATGGGAAAAACCATAACTTTGACTATAAGGATTTTGTCAGAAAAGTGATGTCATTGCTTTTATTTATTTATTTATTTATTTTTGGGCAGGGGTCAGGTTGGGGAGGGAGGGGAGTGAGCAGGCCACTTCTATTGGTCTTTCTTTTGTCCATTTTCATCCATCTTTGTTCTTTGGCCCATGTGGGCCTCCCATCGCAGTGGCCTCTGTTGTCGCAGAGCACCGGCTCTGGGCGCATGTGCTCCAGAGCTCCAGCTCGGTAATTGGACACATCAGTCCAGCTGCCGCTGCACGTGGGATTTTCCCAGGCCAGGGATTGAACCGGCGTCTTGCACTGCAAGGAGGTGTCTTTACCCACTGGACCACCAGGAAGCCCTCATTGCTTTTAATATGCTGTCTAGGTTTCGTTTCTCCAGACACAAACAACTTTTAATTTATGACATTATTCCTTTGTTTTCAAATGTGTATTCCAAATATGTATAATAAAATTGAAAATTCTGAAGTGTTAAATAAACAATGAACATCCATATGCTCAGCATGTAAATTCAGTAATTGTTAACTTTTGCAACATTTGCTTAACATAGCTATAAATGTGTTACCTTCCTTTTAAAATGGATAATACAAAAGTAGTGAAATACAGCATATATTTCCTAAGAAGGGACATTTTTATTTACAGCCATAGTATGTGATTATCAGACCTGAGAAATTAAAGATTACATTGTTGTTGTTGTTCAGTCACTCAGTCACGTCTGACTCTTTGCAACCCCATGAACTGTAGTACGTCAGGATTCCCTGCCCTTCACTATCTCCAGGAGTTTGTTCAAACTAATGTCCATTGACTTGTCGATGCTATCCAACCATCTCATTCTCTGTCATCCCCTTTTCCTCCTGCCCTCAGTCTTTCCCAGCATCAGGGTCAGTTGCAATGAGTCAAGTGACCAGAGTATTAGAACTTTAGCTTCAACATTAATCCTTCCAATGAATAGTCAGGGCTGATTTCCTTTAGGATTGACTGATTTGCTCTAGCAGTCCAAGGACTCTCAAGAGTCTTCTCCAGTACCATAGTTCAAAAGCATCAGTTCTTCAGTACTCAGACTTTATGGTCCAGCTCTCATGTATAGTCATCTGTACATGACTATGGGAAAAACCATAACTTTGACTATAAGGATTTTGTCAGAAAAGTGATGTCATTGCTTTTATTTATTTATTTATTTATTTTTGGGCAGGGGTCAGGTTGGGGAGGGAGGGGAGTGAGCAGGCCACTTCTATTGGTCTTTCTTTTGTCCATTTTCATCCATCTTTGTTCTTTGGCCCATGTGGGCCTCCCATCGCAGTGGCCTCTGTTGTCGCAGAGCACCGGCTCTGGGCGCATGTGCTCCAGAGCTCCAGCTCGGTAATTGGACACATCAGTCCAGCCGTTCCGCGGCACGTGGGATTTTCCCAGGCCAGGGATTGAACCGGCGTCCCTTGCACTGCAAGGCGGTGTCTTTTACCCACTGGACCACCAGGGAAGCCCTCATTGCTTTTTAATATGCTGTCTAGGTTTGTCATAGTGTTTCTTCCAGACACAAACAACTTTTAATTTCATGACTAAAGTCATCATTCACAGTGATTTTGGAGCCCAAGAAAGTAAAGTTTGTCACTGTTTCCATTGTTTCCCCATCATGTCATGAAGTGATGGGACCGGACGCCATGATCTTAATTATTTGAATGTTGAATTTCAAGCCAGCTTTTTCCACTGTCCTCTTTCATTTCCATCAAGAAGCTGTTTTGTTCTTTACTTTCTGTAATTAAAATGGTAACATTTGCATATCTGAGATTGTTGATATTTCTCCTGACAATCTTGATTCAGCTTGGTATTTACCTAGCCCAACATTTTGCATGAAATAGATTGCATATAAGTTAAATAAGCTGAATGACAATATACAACCTTGATATACCCCTTTCCCAATTTGGAACCAGTCTGTTGTTCCATGCATGGTTCTAACTGTTGCTTCTTGATCTGCATGCAGGTTTCTCAGAGGCAAGTAAAGTGGTCTGGTATTCTAATCTCTAAGATTTTTCTGCAGTTCATCGATACACACTGTCAAAAGCTTTCACATAGTCAATGAAGTGGAAATAGGTGGTTTTCTGGAATTTCCTTGCTTTTTCTGTGTTTTAATGGATGTTGGCAATTTGATCTTTGGTTCCTCTGCCTTTTCTAAATTCAGCTTGTACATCTGGAATTTGTTGGTTCATATACTGTTGAAGCCTAACTTGAAGGATTTGGAGCATTACTTTGCTAGCATGTGTATTAAGCACAATTGTGCAGTAGTTTGAATATTTTTGGCATTGCCCTTCTTTGAGATTGGAATTAAAACTGACCCTTGCTAGTCCTTTGGCAACTTCTGAGTTTTCCAAATTTTCTGGCATATATATTGAATGAAGTATTTTAAAAACATCATCTTTTAGGATTTGAAATAGCTCAGCTGAAATTCTATCACCTCCATTACCTTTATCAATTCCTAAGGCCAACTTGGCCTCACACTAGAATGCACTCAATGCCTGTGAGTGACCACATTATCATGGTTATCTGGGTCATTGAGACGTTTATTATACAGGTCTATGTATTTTTGCCACCTCTCTTTAATCTCTCTGTTTCTGTTAGGTCTTTGCCATTTTTGTCCTTTATTGTGCCCGTATTTACATGAAGTAGTTCCTTGGTGTCACTAATTTTCTTTAAGAGATTTCTAGTCCTTCCTATTCTATTGTTTTCCTCTATTTCTTTGCATTGTTCATTTAGGAAGCCTTTTTTATCTCCATAAATTCTATAACATAATCTAAATGATATTCAAACTTTTCCCAGTTATTCCTAAAACTTATTTTATGGCTTTAAGAAAAATCCAATATCAGTGAAGTTTCATACAGTGCAATTTGATATTCTGTTTCTTAATTTACAGCAATAATCCTGCTGCCCATTTCTTTTTTTTTTTTAATTCTTTATTTTAAAGATTTTACAGAGTTTTGTAGTTCACAGACATGTATGTTCCCAGATCAGTCATATGCATATCCATGGTCCCCACGCCCCCAGTTCCCCCCATCCCACCCCTCCAGACCTTTGCCCCAAGCCATTGTAAGCACTCCTATTCCCTTAGCCTATGACACTAGCTATCTTTTCCACACATAACAGTATAGGTTTCCATGTTACTCCCTCCATGCTTCCTCTCCTATTTCTTCCCCACAATGTCCCTATGTCTGTGCTCTGTCTGTTTTTCCATGAGTTCCCTGCGTGTGTTATCAAGACCGTCCTACTAGATTCCATATATGTGTGTTCTGTTGCCCATTTCTTAAGCATTACCAAACTATGCTTGTACATCTGGAATTTGTTGGTTCATATACTGTTGAAGCCTAACTTGAAGGATTTGGAGCATTACTTTGCTAGCATGTGTATTAAGCACAATTGTGCAGTAGTTTGAATATTTTTGGCATTGCCCTTCTTTGAGATTGGAATTAAAACTGACCCTTGCTAGTCCTTTGGCAACTTCTGAGTTTTCCAAATTTTCTGGCATATATATTGAATGAAGTATTTTAAAAACATCATCTTTTAGGATTTGAAATAGCTCAGC
The DNA here is from genome assembly GCA_022376925.1 of Tragulus kanchil. NCBI lineage: Eukaryota > Metazoa > Chordata > Mammalia > Artiodactyla > Tragulidae > Tragulus > Tragulus kanchil. Next base: position 43,748,619 of record JAIOJX010000002.1, read on the forward strand.
TGAAATTCTATCACCTCCATTACCTTTATCAATTCCTAAGGCCAACTTGGCCTCACACTAGAATGCACTCAATGCCTGTGAGTGACCACATTATCATGGTTATCTGGGTCATTGAGACGTTTATTATACAGGTCTATGTATTTTTGCCACCTCTCTTTAATCTCTCTGTTTCTGTTAGGTCTTTGCCATTTTTGTCCTTTATTGTGCCCGTATTTACATGAAGTAGTTCCTTGGTGTCACTAATTTTCTTTAAGAGATTTCTAGTCCTTCCTATTCTATTGTTTTCCTCTATTTCTTTGCATTGTTCATTTAGGAAGCCTTTTTTATCTCCATAAATTCTATAACATAATCTAAATGATATTCAAACTTTTCCCAGTTATTCCTAAAACTTATTTTATGGCTTTAAGAAAAATCCAATATCAGTGAAGTTTCATACAGTGCAATTTGATATTCTGTTTCTTAATTTACAGCAATAATCCTGCTGCCCATTTCTCTTTTTTTAAATTCTTTATTTTAAAGATTTTACAGAGTTTTGTAGTTCACAGACATGTATGTTCCCAGATCAGTCATATGCATATCCATGGTCCCCACGCCCCCAGTTCCCCCCATCCCACCCCTCCAGACCTTTGCCCCAAGCCATTGTAAGCACTCCTATTCCCTTAGCCTATGACACTAGCTATCTTTTCCACACATAACAGTATAGGTTTCCATGTTACTCCCTCCATGCTTCCCTCTCCCTATTTCTTCCCCACAATGTCCCTATGTCTGTGCTCTGTCTGTTTTTCCATGAGTTCCCTGCGTGTGTTATCAAGACCGTCCTACTAGATTCCATATATGTGTGTTCTGTTGCCCATTTCTTAAGCATTACCAAACTATGCTTCTTCTGTTGTATGTTCTAGATTTGTCTGTATAGTTTCTTGCATTTTCACTTAATTTCCTTCTATATTCCGTTGCTTTCTGTAAATCTTAGACTATATTTAAAGTAGATTATTTCTCTTTAAACATGTTTGAGAGAATGTTTCATAGATAGTGATGTGTACTTCAACTCATCTTACATCAGGGGCACACATTATCCTACATTTTATCATTTGGCTACAATGGAGAAAGCGGATGCTTCCATATCAGTCTAACTGCAACTGGCAAGTAATCTGTGAACTTCTGACACTTTGGCAGAGTATAAAATACCTATTCCATTGACTGTCTTTCCTATAATGAATCTTTGATCCTTGTCTATATAGATAGATGGTCCTTGCTTGAATCAATTTTTATATTAAGAGTTATGAAATTTTGAATTTTAAAACTCTATCATTCCTTCTAGACAGAATTATTACCCGGCATTCACATGTAAAGGAAAATTTATTTCCTTTTATCAATTAGGATAGATCCTACATCCTTGAATAAGGCAGGATAAATACTTATTCTTTTCCTTTAACTGTCAATATTTGAAGTATTGTTATAATCATCATCACCACCAAAGACAAATACATTTTCCCCCTTTAACTTATTTTAGCTCATTGGTTTTTACATGTTTTATAATTTATAATTATCAAAGTTGTGTTTCTTATTCATTCTCAAATTATTCCCAATTTGGCCAGTGGGAGCCCATAGGAGCTAGCTTGTATTTCTTTACATCAGCAATGAAATTTAATATTTCCTTGTTTTCTGGTGGACTCATATTCTCTTGCATTTTTTTTGTAAAGACAACATTAGCAAGTAAATTTACAAAATGTTAGTCTTCAGATGAAACACAACACTGTGCCTATAATTTGCAATAGGTGACTCAAAAATGTGCTTAATGTAATTCAGATACATTAATTCCAGAAGTTAGGTGTGACCATCAGAAGAAATATGTTCAAAGCCATGGCCTGAATTTGTGTTTTATGCTATAGGTGAGAAATATACACACAAAGGAAACAGAAAGAGAAAAGTAACATGACTCCCAGACATAATAGATCAGAATAATGGTAAAGTAACATTAGCAGCACCACAAATAAAAATTAAAAATCCCTCAAATTGCAAAGATATATTAAATGTATTATTAAATGCCATCCTGATGCATTTATAGCATAAGCACTAGGATATACATTTTTAAAAATAGAAAAACTTTTAAATTACAAAATGCTATAGTGTAGTATTCAAGGGAAATAGTAGTAGTTCTAGCTTAATATTAGTTTATTAGCAGCCAAAATCATAAAGAAGGAATAAAATAAAATTTAACATCCTATGCCAAGGTGGCAAGTAATCTGTGAACTTCTGACACTTTGGCAGAGTATAAAATACCTATTCCATTGACTGTCTTTCCTATAATGAATCTTTGATCCTTGTCTATATAGATAGATGGTCCTTGCTTGAATCAATTTTTATATTAAGAGTTATGAAATTTTGAATTTTAAAACTCTATCATTCCTTCTAGACAGAATTATTACCCGGCATTCACATGTAAAGGAAAATTTATTTCCTTTTATCAATTAGGATAGATCCTACATCCTTGAATAAGGCAGGATAAATACTTATTCTTTTCCTTTAACTGTCAATATTTGAAGTATTGTTATAATCATCATCACCACCAAAGACAAATACATTTTCCCCCTTTAACTTATTTTAGCTCATTGGTTTTTACATGTTTTATAATTTATAATTATCAAAGTTGTGTTTCTTATTCATTCTCAAATTATTCCCAATTTGGCCAGTGGGAGCCCATAGGAGCTAGCTTGTATTTCTTTACATCAGCAATGAAATTTAATATTTCCTTGTTTTCTGGTGGACTCATATTCTCTTGCATTTTTTTTGTAAAGACAACATTAGCAAGTAAATTTACAAAATGTTAGTCTTCAGATGAAACACAACACTGTGCCTATAATTTGCAATAGGTGACTCAAAAATGTGCTTAATGTAATTCAGATACATTAATTCCAGAAGTTAGGTGTGACCATCAGAAGAAATATGTTCAAAGCCATGGCCTGAATTTGTGTTTTATGCTATAGGTGAGAAATATACACACAAAGGAAACAGAAAGAGAAAAGTAACATGACTCCCAGACATAATAGATCAGAATAATGGTAAAGTAACATTAGCAGCACCACAAATAAAAATTAAAAATCCCTCAAATTGCAAAGATATATTAAATGTATTATTAAATGCCATCCTGATGCATTTATAGCATAAGCACTAGGATATACATTTTTAAAAATAGAAAAACTTTTAAATTACAAAAATGCTATAGTGTAGTATTCAAGGGAAATAGTAGTAGTTCTAGCTTAATATTAGTTTATTAGCAGCCAAAATCATAAAGAAGGAATAAAATAAAATTTAACATCCTATGCCAAGGTGAGAGATACTTTTAAAACATATATCATACTAGTGCATTGAAAATAACTGCTCTCTGTAACTAAATACCAATAGTTAGATTTCTAGAATTTGTAATAAACATCAGACACTAGAATAATTCTCAGACAATTTAGTGAGTCTAGAGCTTATATACACAGTCATTCAAAAAATATAATAGAATCAAGGCGAATCATGATAACATTTGATGTCTGTTTATCACAATGGGGCTTTCATATAAAAAGGCCTTTCAAAAGAGCACCAGCATCCTACAAAAGTTAAGTGATCTTAAGGAATTGATAACAAAACATTTAGACATTCCTGGAACAAAATAAAGTTAATGGATCACTCATGTTAGCTGGAATTCAGAGAAGCAGACCTCAGACAATTCTAAACAGATGTTGGCAAGAACAATGCAAAAGAGGAAGTATCCCAGTGTGTTTTTCAGGGAAAACAACAGTGATCAGCTAACATGATATTTTGATCAGTTAACATCATGGCTATGTTGTGAAATACATTAATAGATTAAGTAAAATTACATTAGCACATTTCCATGCATATTTATTTTCTTGTTATTGTTTAGTAATTAAGTTGAATCTGACTTTTTTGCAAACCCATAGACTGCAGCCCATCATGCCCCTCTGTCTATGAGATTTCCTAGGTAAGAATACTAGAGTGGGTTTTCATTTCCTTCTCCAGGGAATCTTCTAGACACAGGAGTAAAACCCTCATCTCTTGCATTGGCAGACAAGTTCTTTACCACTGATCCACCAGAAAAGCATTTATCCTCTTATACAATACAAATTGTCCCATACCAATTTTTAAATGAATATTGGAAAAACACATTTGTGACTTGTTATCTGCTCTGAAACAGCATTAATTCTGCCAGAGATAGTCCTTTGGAGTTTTAAGAGCATTCATCTCACACCTAGAAGGAAAGAATTTTGTCCTTATTGAACTGAGCACCTGTTCCTTTTATATCTATGCTTTGGCATTACGGACTATTTTTCACAAAAGGCACTTGAGATGCTTGTCTAGCCACTGTCTTGCTTTCCATTATGTTTAAGACAGGGAATAGCAAATCACGGGTGCTCTCTTCTTTACACTAAGGATTCTTAAATGTGGGGGAGAGGTGGTCAAGACCCATTTGAATACCTGATGAAAACTATAGGCTCTACCCTTGAAAAATGCAGAATATTTTGTTTGCAATTTGAGAACATTCACTGATCCCCTGAAACACATCTATGGAAAGAAAAGAACTTCATGAACCTGGAGAAGAAAAGGATGCAGCCACACAACCATGGCTGTGAGTAAAAAAAATTCCTGAGCACTGCATTTTACCCAACATTTCAACAAGAGAGATGTATGGATGTGTGACTCATATGTAGCCAATAATATTTTTATCCCAGCTTCTTGAAAATTTACATAAAGAAACAAGAAGAAGACAATGATGAAAATTGTTACAATTCTGAACATTTCCACACAGCTACCAAAGTAGTATGATAATGATTAAGTTAGAAAAAAACAACTATTAAGACATTTCAGCATTAAAATGGCATGAGTCAGATTTCTTAAAAGGCCATCATGTTACCCAAACCTAATTAGTACTGTGCTGGAAATTCATAATAGTGTATGATCTTGGTTGCTTCCATAGGAGTTGTTTATTTTCCTGGAAATCATAACAAACTTTATTCTGCATAACTGCTTATACTATTTGTTTTCAAATTAATGAAATTTCATTGGATATTTATGAAATTCCGTGATTGTTGTCCATGCTTAAAGGTGATCTTTCCTATAAAGCAGAAATAATTAATAGTTGCTTGGTTTCAGGATTGGGGGGTTGTGTGTTTTTGAACCAGTTGTTTTTTTTTAATTTCTTGAAATATAACTGATTTACAATGCTGTGTTAGTTTCGGTTGTACAGCACAGTAAATCTGTCATACAAATACATACATCTACTCTTTTCTAGATTATTTTCCCATACAGGCTATTACAGAGTGTTGAATAGTGTTCCCTTTGCTATACAGTAGGTTCTCAGGGAGCATTACGGAATACCTTTGGAGTTTTAAGAGCATTCATCTCACACCTAGAAGGAAAGAATTTTGTCCTTATTGAACTGAGCACCTGTTCCTTTTATATCTATGCTTTGGCATTACGGACTATTTTTCACAAAAGGCACTTGAGATGCTTGTCTAGCCACTGTCTTGCTTTCCATTATGTTTAAGACAGGGAATAGCAAATCACGGGTGCTCTCTTCTTTACACTAAGGATTCTTAAATGTGGGGGAGAGGTGGTCAAGACCCATTTGAATACCTGATGAAAACTATAGGCTCTACCCTTGAAAAATGCAGAATATTTTGTTTGCAATTTGAGAACATTCACTGATCCCCTGAAACACATCTATGGAAAGAAAAGAACTTCATGAACCTGGAGAAGAAAAGGATGCAGCCACACAACCATGGCTGTGAGTAAAAAAAATTCCTGAGCACTGCATTTTACCCAACATTTCAACAAGAGAGATGTATGGATGTGTGACTCATATGTAGCCAATAATATTTTTATCCCAGCTTCTTGAAAATTTACATAAAGAAACAAGAAGAAGACAATGATGAAAATTGTTACAATTCTGAACATTTCCACACAGCTACCAAAGTAGTATGATAATGATTAAGTTAGAAAAAAACAACTATTAAGACATTTCAGCATTAAAATGGCATGAGTCAGATTTCTTAAAAGGCCATCATGTTACCCAAACCTAATTAGTACTGTGCTGGAAATTCATAATAGTGTATGATCTTGGTTGCTTCCATAGGAGTTGTTTATTTTCCTGGAAATCATAACAAACTTTATTCTGCATAACTGCTTATACTATTTGTTTTCAAATTAATGAAATTTCATTGGATATTTATGAAATTCCGTGATTGTTGTCCATGCTTAAAGGTGATCTTTCCTATAAAGCAGAAATAATTAATAGTTGCTTGGTTTCAGGATTGGGGGGTTGTGTGTTTTTGAACCAGTTGTTTTTTTTTAATTTCTTGAAATATAACTGATTTACAATGCTGTGTTAGTTTCGGTTGTACAGCACAGTAAATCTGTCATACAAATACATACATCTACTCTTTTCTAGATTATTTTCCCATACAGGCTATTACAGAGTGTTGAATAGTGTTCCCTTTGCTATACAGTAGGTTCTCATTAATTGTCTATTTTATATATAATAGTGTGTATGTTTCAATTCCAATCTTACAATTTATCCCTCCTGCTCCCTTATCTCCCTGTAACCATAAGCTTAATTTCTACATCTGTAACTCTACTTCAGTTTTGTAGGCAAGCTAATTCGTAGCCTTCTTTTTTTTTTTTTGATTTGAATATGATAGATATCACCTCACATTGGTCAAAATGGCCATCATCAAAAAATCTAGAAATAACAGTACTCACTTAGGCAATGCATATACTAAAATTTGAACAATACAGAGAAGATTGGCATGGATCGTGCACAAAGATGACATGCAAATTTGTGGAGCATTCCATATTTTTTACTGTAAGACTAAGGGAACTTGCACAGAGGCTCTATAACAGACTAGAGAGGTGGGATGGGGAGGGAGATGGGAGGAAAGTTTGGATGGGAGGGGACATGTGTATACCTATGGTGGATTTGGTTTATGTGTGGCAGTAAATAACAAAACTCTGGAAAAGTAAAATAAATAAATAAAATACCTACAAACAATAAATGCTGCGCAATGTTGAACGTTACTTTGCTAGCCTAAGAAATGAGTGCAATGATATGGTAGTCTGAACATTTTTTGGCACTGCCCTTCTTTGGCATTGGAATGAACACTGACTTTTTCATTCTTGAGGCTACTGCTGAGTTTTCCAAATTTCCTGGCATATTGACTGTAGCACTTTAACAGCATCATCTTTTAATATTTGAAAGAGCTCAACTGGAATTCTATCACCTCCACTAGCTTTGTCCATATTAATAATTCCTACGGCCCAATGGCTTCACACTCTAAGATGTCTGGCTCTAGGTGAGTGATCACACCATCATGGTCAATCAACTCATTGAGATATTTATTTATATACTGTGTATTTTTCTATTTTTTCTTAATATCTTCTGCTGCTGTTAAGTCCATATATTTCTATCCTTTACTGCGCCTCCTTTTGCATGAAATGTTCCCTTGGTATCTCTAATTTTCTCATAGATAGCTCTAGTCTTTCCCATTCTATTGTTTTCTTTATTTTTTGCGTTGTTCACTTAAGAAGGCTTTCTTATCTCTCCTTGCCATTCTCTGGAACTCTACATTCAGATGGGTATATCTTTCATTTTCTCTTTTACATTTTGCTTCTATTCTTTTCTCAGCTATTCGTAAGGCCTACTTAGACAACCATTTTCCTTGCATATCTTTTTCATAGGAATGCTTTTGGTCACTGCCTCCTATTACAAACCTCTGTCCCCTTCGTGCACTGTATCAGGTCTAGTCCCTTGAATCTGCTTGTCACTTCCACTGTATAACCGTAGGGGATCTGATTTAAATTACTCCTGTATGGCCTATTGGTTTTCCCTACTTTCTTCAATTTAAGTCTGAATTTTGGAATAACGAGTTCATAATCTGAGCCACAGTCAGCTCCAGGTCTTGTTTTTGCTGACTGTATAGAGATTTTCCATCTTTAACTGCAAAGAAAATAATTGATCTGCTTTCAATATTAACCAACTGGTGACATCCATATGTAAATTCATCTCTTGTGTTGTTGGAAGAGGGTATTTATTATGACCAGTAGGTTCTCTTGACAAAGCTCTGTTAGCCTTTGTCCTGTTTTATTTTGTACTCCAATAATAAACTTGCCTATTACTCTAGTATCTCTTGACTTCCTACATTTGCATTCTAATCTCCAATGATCAAAAGGATATCTTTTTTTGGTGTTAGTTCTGGAAGATTTTGTAGGTCTTCAAAGCACTATTCAACATCAACATCTTCAGCATTAGTTGTTGTGGCATAGACTTGGATTACTGTGATACTGAATGATTTGCCTTGGAAACGAACTGAGATAATTCTGTCATTTTTGAGATTGTACCCAGGTACTGGATTTTTAAGTCTTGCTGACTATGAGGACTATTCCATTTCTTCTATGGGATTTTTTCCAACAGTAATAGATATAATGGTCATCTGAACTAAATTCACCCATTCCTGTCCTTTCCTGAGTAAAATGGGATATACTTAGCCATAAAATAGGACAAAATTATCCCATCATTGTTTTACTTTCTATCCTTTACTGCCTCCTTTTGCATGAAATGTTCCCTTGGTATCTCTAATTTTCTCATAGATAGCTCTAGTCTTTCCCATTCTATTGTTTTCTTTATTTTTTGCGTTGTTCACTTAAGAAGGCTTTCTTATCTCTCCTTGCCATTCTCTGGAACTCTACATTCAGATGGGTATATCTTTCATTTTCTCTTTTACATTTTGCTTCTATTCTTTTCTCAGCTATTCGTAAGGCCTACTTAGACAACCATTTTCCTTGCATATCTTTTTCATAGGAATGCTTTTGGTCACTGCCTCCTATTACAAACCTCTGTCCCCTTCGTGCACTGTATCAGGTCTAGTCCCTTGAATCTGCTTGTCACTTCCACTGTATAACCGTAGGGGATCTGATTTAAATTACTCCTGTATGGCCTATTGGTTTTCCCTACTTTCTTCAATTTAAGTCTGAATTTTGGAATAACGAGTTCATAATCTGAGCCACAGTCAGCTCCAGGTCTTGTTTTTGCTGACTGTATAGAGATTTTCCATCTTTAACTGCAAAGAAAATAATTGATCTGCTTTCAATATTAACCAACTGGTGACATCCATATGTAAATTCATCTCTTGTGTTGTTGGAAGAGGGTATTTATTATGACCAGTAGGTTCTCTTGACAAAGCTCTGTTAGCCTTTGTCCTGTTTTATTTTGTACTCCAATAATAAACTTGCCTATTACTCTAGTATCTCTTGACTTCCTACATTTGCATTCTAATCTCCAATGATCAAAAGGATATCTTTTTTTGGTGTTAGTTCTGGAAGATTTTGTAGGTCTTCAAAGCACTATTCAACATCAACATCTTCAGCATTAGTTGTTGTGGCATAGACTTGGATTACTGTGATACTGAATGATTTGCCTTGGAAACGAACTGAGATAATTCTGTCATTTTTGAGATTGTACCCAGGTACTGGATTTTTAAGTCTTGCTGACTATGAGGACTATTCCATTTCTTCTATGGGATTTTTTCCAACAGTAATAGATATAATGGTCATCTGAACTAAATTCACCCATTCCTGTCCTTTCCTGAGTAAAAATGGGATATACTTAGCCATAAAATAGGACAAAATTATGCCATTTACAGCAATGTGGATGAATCTATTAATTCTCATACTGAGTGAACTCAGTTGATTTTGTTGTGTTGTTCCTATAAACTTATGACTGTTCAATAAAGAATAATTGTTAGTGAGTCTTTTTTCACAAGCCTCCTGGTTAATAGAGAATACTTCATTACACTCTTTACCATGATATTCAAGGTTTTTGCAACCTGGCCTCAATCAGTACCAATCATGCCTTTTACCATGCTGTACTAGTTGCCTAGGATGTTGTTTCTAGCTCCTCTACCTAATGAAAAGCCACTTGTTTTTTATTCAATGCCTAGCTCAGTTTGTCTCTCAACTTAAAAACCTTCTCACACTTCTCTAGGCAAACACAGTCTTTTCTGTTATTTACTGCTATAGTTCTTTGTTGGAAGGAAGAAAGAAAAGGGAAAATGACAATTAAATGCTGTGTATCTTGAAAATATTTCTAGCCCATAGGATACTCAAATATGTAATAAATAGATCACAGCTTTTGGATTCAGACAAATATATAATTTATGACTTTTTACTGATACATAATTATGAGAATGGAAATTTACTTCATTTCTTTGAGCATCAGTATTGAAACCTGTTAAATGAACATTATTACACTTATTTCATAGGCTTGCAATGAAGTTTAAATTGTTTGGAAAATTCCTTAGACATACCCATGGGATCACAAAAGAGTTGGATGTGACTTGGTGATGAAACAACAAACAACAAAAATGCAGACAAGGAGTATCACATCTATGAAAAAGATTATTGAAAATATCTATCTTATTGAACAAAAAAAGAATTACTCTAGGGTGAAACCTAGTCAGCCAAGTGATGCATCAAAATAAAAAGCTGAAGTAAAAATGTTAATGAACATTAAATATTAAATTTAGAAGTCAAACTAAGCAACTATGTACTTATAGTAGTAGAAAAGAATGAAAAATTTATAAATCCTGTGTAAGGGTAATATTACCAACAAATTAGAAGGTTGCAGAATAGAGATGATGGGGGAAGGTGTCTAATTATTTCACCAACTATAACAGGAAGAAGTAAATGTTGACCATTGAAAATATAATTAAATAATTACCTCTCACTTTCTTAAATTTTTTAACTTTAGAGATATCTCCTGGCATTATGTTATTTTTGTGTGAAATACATGACTATGCATGCATGCAAAAGATCATAGATCATTTGCATTTCCACATAATTGTTAGAATCAACCTGTCAATTTATACAAAAATGTTGCTGAAGTTTTGATTAAGGCTGCTTTAAATATATAAATAAATTAAAAATTGACACTTAAGACTGTTCCTTTACGTCTCCATCTACTGATAAGACTCATATCCTTTTAGTATCAAACAGTACAATTGACTTCCAATCAATCAGTTTCGGTGAACCAACTATATTATCTTGTGAGGAATCTCCATGGCATATTTGGCCAGTCATTTAGAGCTTATTTAATATTAGAAGAGTCATTTTCACTTCTCTTATTCTATATCTCATAGGTAGTTTCTTGAACATAATGGATGCTCAAGAAATATGTATTAATGTTGTCAATATCCCCAAACTAAAACATTTTATTCAGAGAATAGTATCTGGAGGCAGAGATGTTGGTAAGAACCAAGATATGTCAAAGCTACAGGTAAGTAAATTACCCCATCATCAAAAGTTTAAAGCCTCATTCTTTTGCACCGGTTAATGTTTGAAAGACCATTTTTTTACCTAGTGAAAAATCCTACTGGAATTCCACACCTTTATCTCCACTACATATTTAATTATCATTGACTTAGCATTTGTTGAGTAAATAAATTTTATATTTTACACTTGAATATCTGCTTCATGATGTTGTGTCATGAAAATTTGATTTTCTTTCAAGGAGGAAGTAAATCTTCTACAAAAACTTGTTTAAACCTCATATGAAACACTAGTCAGCCAAGTGATGCATCAAAATAAAAAGCTGAAGTAAAAATGTTAATGAACATTAAATATTAAATTTAGAAGTCAAACTAAGCAACTATGTACTTATAGTAGTAGAAAAGAATGAAAAATTTATAAATCCTGTGTAAGGGTAATATTACCAACAAATTAGAAGGTTGCAGAATAGAGATGATGGGGGAAGGTGTCTAATTATTTCACCAACTATAACAGGAAGAAGTAAATGTTGACCATTGAAAATATAATTAAATAATTACCTCTCACTTTCTTAAATTTTTTAACTTTAGAGATATCTCCTGGCATTATGTTATTTTTGTGTGAAATACATGACTATGCATGCATGCAAAAGATCATAGATCATTTGCATTTCCACATAATTGTTAGAATCAACCTGTCAATTTATACAAAAAATGTTGCTGAAGTTTTGATTAAGGCTGCTTTAAATATATAAATAAATTAAAAATTGACACTTAAGACTGTTCCTTTACGTCTCCATCTACTGATAAGACTCATATCCTTTTAGTATCAAACAGTACAATTGACTTCCAATCAATCAGTTTCGGTGAACCAACTATATTATCTTGTGAGGAATCTCCATGGCATATTTGGCCAGTCATTTAGAGCTTATTTAATATTAGAAGAGTCATTTTCACTTCTCTTATTCTATATCTCATAGGTAGTTTCTTGAACATAATGGATGCTCAAGAAATATGTATTAATGTTGTCAATATCCCCAAACTAAAACATTTTATTCAGAGAATAGTATCTGGAGGCAGAGATGTTGGTAAGAACCAAGATATGTCAAAGCTACAGGTAAGTAAATTACCCCATCATCAAAAGTTTAAAGCCTCATTCTTTTGCACCGGTTAATGTTTGAAAGACCATTTTTTTACCTAGTGAAAAATCCTACTGGAATTCCACACCTTTATCTCCACTACATATTTAATTATCATTGACTTAGCATTTGTTGAGTAAATAAATTTTATATTTTACACTTGAATATCTGCTTCATGATGTTGTGTCATGAAAATTTGATTTTCTTTCAAGGAGGAAGTAAATCTTCTACAAAAACTTGTTTAAACCTCATATGAAACACTGTATTACAAATGCATCAGGAAAAGTATTAGAATCAATTAATACAAAATTTTAACACAGAAATCCCAGGAAGACCTGAAAAGCTCATGAAACTATGGCTGAGCCATACACGTGGATATTTATATGACTAATCTGGATTTTTGGCAAAAAAGAAAAAAACATTGGGAAAGGGAGAAAAGACATTCCACCACATTCAAGAGAAAATGTAAGAAAATGAATGACGAACACTAGTAATTATAAAATAAATACTTTAGTAAACTGACCAAGTTAGTAGAACTATTGGGAAATTCTCTCTATGTCATGATACAATGATGAAGACGATAACAATAGGACATTGTCGTGATTTATAGTCAGAGGGTATGCCTTTCTGAAATGACTAGTTGTTAAGAACCTTCTCTTTTATGCTGGGAGAGAGCATCTCTCTCAATACACATAAGTGTATTGAACCTTAAAAGTTCAATAGTTGAAAGTTTAACCCACTGAGTTAATTGTTTCTGATTTAGTTATTAATAATTATACAACAATATAATCACTGTTGAAGTCATTGTTTATTATAGAATAAATGAGCAAGCAGCATTGGCATCTCAAGAATAATGAATATTACACTTACTCACAACAGTCAAGATGGATCAACATATCTGCTGGACTGATCTGGTGTAAAATAATTGCATTGATGACTTTCTTCAGGTTGTCATCACCAAATATCTCCTGACAATTATATTGAACAGCTGGCTGCTGCTATTGTGCATCTATTTATAAAACTGTCCTCTTCAACAAAATTGGGGTCTTATAAGCATCTGTCTACAGCAAGTATTTTTTTTTTATCTTTTATGGAAAGATGATTTTTACAGATTTTAGTTCTTGACAGCCTTCCCCTTTACTGTTCCAATATTGAATCCTTTTCTGGATCCTCTTGATTTATATATTGTTTCTATTAACAGATTTGTCCCATGCAACCAAAATAAAAACAACTCTGAATTAATTAGTCATAACTGGCTTCTGTCAGAGTCTAAAACAAATGAGATTATATCTCATCCCTGGTTTACAAAATTTTTCCCCAAATTCATTTGTGATGACAGCAATTGTTCTTCCATTCCTTTTTTCTCTTGTAGAACTTCAGGACTTTATGATATACTTTATAGATTAAATTAAATGAAAGCAAATAGTGAAAGGTATTTTAAAATACTTCTTCAAATTAAGGAATAATATTTCTGGAAGAACTATCATTGAATATTCCATATTAAAAGCTACTGTTCAGGTGTATATCCTAAGAGAAATTTTAAGAAGTACTAGGAGAAGATGACAGCATAATGGTGGCATGTTTTCTCAGATGACTCTGCAGCATCTGTTCCAGGAAGGTTTGGTCATTTGCAAGTACTATTTAAAAGATGAAGCTATGGAAAATGTCCAGAATATGTAAGGAATGGGAAATACTGTAAATCACCACTGCTCAATAAGCTTTTTGGCGTGATACAATTATTCTATATCTGCCTGTAGCAGATACTGAGTACTTGAAGTATAAAAAGCATAATTGAATAACTAAATTTTACCTAATTTTAATTGATTGAAATTGAAAAATCAGCATGTAAGTAGTGACTACCATGTTTCTGGTTCTACGTAATAAGCTCCAATCCTATAAGCCATAATTTTGTTTGTTGAATAGAGTCAAATATGTATATCTAAGTTTTATATGGAAATATTATTGGAGATGGCTGGTGTTTTGCTCACAATAAAGTATGTTTTTGGTGCATCTAAGCTTTCTGTGTAATTATTTTATTTAGGAATTTGCAAGTTTCATGAATGTTATAATTATAGAATGTAGCAGTTGAGTAAAACTAAGAAATAACTCAGTCTATATTCATTTTGTAAACAAGTAAAATAATTCTGAAGTGTCAAATAGATTTCCTTAAGGTCACTTGGCCTTGCCAGAAGCAAAGTTAAAACTAAGATCACCTTTTTTGTGTGTATAGTGGACAGATTTTCTCCCATTTTATCCTTCTTTTTCAAAATTGTTTTATTTATTTATTTTTATTAGAGTGCAATTGATTTACAATGTTGTGTTAGTTTCAGGTGTACAGTAAAGTAAAACACTTATACATATCATTATATACACTATTTTTAAAATTTTTTCCCATATAGGTCATTACAAAGTACTGAGTTGAGTTTCCTGTAGTATAGAGTAGTTCCTTATTAATTACCTATATCATGTATAGTAGTGCATACATGTCAATCTTAATTGCTCAATTTACCCGCCTCACATTACACACTTCTGGCAACCATAAGTTTGTTTTCTACATCTCTATTTCTTTTTACAAATAAGATCATCTGTAAAATTTTTTTAGATTCCACATATAGGTGATATCCTATAATATATGTCTTTTTCCGACTTACTTCACTATCTGTAGGGCCAACCATGTTGCTGCAAATGGCATTGTATTGTTTTTTTATTGCTACTAAGTAATATTTGATTGTATGTATGCACCACATATAGATTCATAGGTGGTGCTAGTGGTAAAGAATCCACTTGTCAATGCAGGAGAGAGGGAAGCCTATTGTTCTGCAGTTCATAGGGTCACAGAGTCAGACACAACTTAGCAACTGAACAGCAACAACCAGCAGGATAGTTCTATGCTTAGTTTTTAAAGGAACCTCCATGCTCTTCTTATAATGGTTGTGCCAATTTACATTTCCACAAACAATGTAGGAGGATTCCCTTTTCTCTATAACCTCTCCAGGATATATTATTTATAGACGTCCTGAGGATGACTATTCTGACTAGTGTGAGGTGACACCTCATTATAGATTTGATTTGCATTTCTCCATTAATTAGTGATATTGAGCATTTTTCATATGCTTTTTAGCAATCTCTATGCCTTCTTTAGAAAAATGTTTACTTAAATATTCTGCCAATTTTTTGATTGGGTGATTATCATCAAAGGTTCATATTATCAAAGCTATGGTTTTTCCAACATGAATGTGAGAGTTGGACCATAAAGAAGGCTGAGCATTGACGAATTGGTGCTTTCAAACTGCAGTGTTGGAGAAGACTCTTTAGAGTCCCTTGGACAGTATGGAGATCAAGCCAGTTAATCCTAAAGAAAATCAACGTTGAATGTTCTATGTAAGGACTAATGCTGAGACTGAAGCTGACGCTCTAATGCTTTGGACACCTGATGCAAAGAGTTGATTCATTGGAAAAGACCCCAATGTTGGGAAAGATTGAAGGCAGGAGGAAAAGGATATAAGAGAAGATGAGATGGTTAGATGGCACCACTGATTTGATTGACAAGAATTTGAACAAACTCCAGGAGATAATGGAAGCCTGTTTTGCTGCAGTCTATCGGTTCACAAACAGCAGATCATGACTGAGTGACTGAACAACAACCACAATTTATTATCATTGCTCTAGGAGGTGAATCAAAAAAATATCTTGTTATTTTCATGCCAGAGACAGTTCTACCTATGTTTTCTTCTAAAAGTTCTATAGCATCCAGTCTTACAATTAAGTCTTTAACCTATGTTATTTTTGTGTATAGTGCTTGGGAATATTCTAATTTCATTCTTTTACATGTAGGTGTCTAGTTTTCCCAGCATCACTTATTGAAGAAACTGTCTTCTCTCCATTTCGTATTTTTGCCTCCTGTGTCATAGATTAGTTGAACATAGTCTCTTACCTTTCCATCCTGTATTATTGATCTATATTTGTGCTTTTGTCAATATACTCTTTTGATTACTGTAGCTTTGTAGTATAGTCTGAAATCAGGGAGCCTGATTCCTCCAGCTGTGCTTCTCTATAACCTCTCCAGGATATATTATTTATAGACGTCCTGAGGATGACTATTCTGACTAGTGTGAGGTGACACCTCATTATAGATTTGATTTGCATTTCTCCATTAATTAGTGATATTGAGCATTTTTCATATGCTTTTTAGCAATCTCTATGCCTTCTTTAGAAAAATGTTTACTTAAATATTCTGCCAATTTTTTGATTGGGTGATTATCATCAAAGGTTCATATTATCAAAGCTATGGTTTTTCCAACATGAATGTGAGAGTTGGACCATAAAGAAGGCTGAGCATTGACGAATTGGTGCTTTCAAACTGCAGTGTTGGAGAAGACTCTTTAGAGTCCCTTGGACAGTATGGAGATCAAGCCAGTTAATCCTAAAGAAAATCAACGTTGAATGTTCTATGTAAGGACTAATGCTGAGACTGAAGCTGACGCTCTAATGCTTTGGACACCTGATGCAAAGAGTTGATTCATTGGAAAAGACCCCAATGTTGGGAAAGATTGAAGGCAGGAGGAAAAGGATATAAGAGAAGATGAGATGGTTAGATGGCACCACTGATTTGATTGACAAGAATTTGAACAAACTCCAGGAGATAATGGAAGCCTGTTTTGCTGCAGTCTATCGGTTCACAAACAGCAGATCATGACTGAGTGACTGAACAACAACCACAATTTATTATCATTGCTCTAGGAGGTGAATCAAAAAAATATCTTGTTATTTTCATGCCAGAGACAGTTCTACCTATGTTTTCTTCTAAAAGTTCTATAGCATCCAGTCTTACAATTAAGTCTTTAACCTATGTTATTTTTGTGTATAGTGCTTGGGAATATTCTAATTTCATTCTTTTACATGTAGGTGTCTAGTTTTCCCAGCATCACTTATTGAAGAAACTGTCTTCTCTCCATTTCGTATTTTTGCCTCCTGTGTCATAGATTAGTTGAACATAGTCTCTTACCTTTCCATCCTGTATTATTGATCTATATTTGTGCTTTTGTCAATATACTC
This sequence comes from Tragulus kanchil, assembly GCA_022376925.1. Lineage (NCBI taxonomy): Eukaryota > Metazoa > Chordata > Mammalia > Artiodactyla > Tragulidae > Tragulus > Tragulus kanchil. Next base: position 43,766,131 of record JAIOJX010000002.1, read on the forward strand.
TTTTGATTACTGTAGCTTTGTAGTATAGTCTGAAATCAGGGAGCCTGATTCCTCCAGCTGTGCTTCTCTTTCTCAAGATTGCTTTGATTATCCCAGGTGTTTCACGTTTCCATATAAATTGCAAAATTGTTCGTTCAATCATGAGAAAAAAGTCATTGATAAGTTGATAAGGATTGCATTGAATCTATAGATTGCTTTGAGTAGTATAGTCATTTTCAAAATACTGAGTCTTTGAATCCAAGGACATGGTGCATACATCCATCTGTTTCATCAGTATATTATTATTTCTAGAGTACACGTCTTCTGCTTCCTCTGATACCAGAGTACAGGTAGGTTTATTCCAAAGTATTTTATTCTTTTTTTGATTAAGTGGCAAGTAGAAATGTTTCCTAATTTCTCTTTCTGATCTTTCATTGCTAGTAGATAGGAACACATATAATACCTCTGTTGCTTTTGTATCCTGCTACTTTACCAAATTCATTGGTAAGCTTCAGCAGCTTTCTGCTATCATCTTTAGAATTTTCTCTGTATAGTGTCATGTCATCTATAAACAGTGACAGGTTTACTTCTTTCCTAATTGGGATTCCTTTTTTTTTTTTTCTAATTTGCTTGCTGTGGTTAGACTTCAAAACTTCACTTCTGATTAATAAAAGAGGCATGTGTGGACATCATTATCTTGTTCACTATCTCAGAGGAAATGCTTCCAGTTTTTCACTGTTGAAAATGATATGAGCTGTTGGTTTGTCACATATGGCCTTTATTATGTTGAAGTAGTAAAAAAAAGCCCCACTTTTCAGAGAGCTTTTATAAAAATGTGGTTGAAAATGTATTGTTATTCATTCTTTTACAGAGGTTCTAGTTTTCCATCCATTTTAAATTGAAGTTATTTTTGTGTATAGTGCTTGGGAATATTCTAATTTCATTCTTTTACATGTAGGTGTCTAGTTTTCCCAGCATCACTTATTGAAGAAACTGTCTTCTCTCCATTTCGTATTTTTGCCTCCTGTGTCATAGATTAGTTGAACATAGTCTCTTACCTTTCCATCCTGTATTATTGATCTATATTTGTGCTTTTGTCAATATACTCTTTTGATTACTGTAGCTTTGTAGTATAGTCTGAAATCAGGGAGCCTGATTCCTCCAGCTGTGCTTCTCTTTCTCAAGATTGCTTTGATTATCCCAGGTGTTTCACGTTTCCATATAAATTGCAAAATTGTTCGTTCAATCATGAGAAAAAAGTCATTGATAAGTTGATAAGGATTGCATTGAATCTATAGATTGCTTTGAGTAGTATAGTCATTTTCAAAATACTGAGTCTTTGAATCCAAGGACATGGTGCATACATCCATCTGTTTCATCAGTATATTATTATTTCTAGAGTACACGTCTTCTGCTTCCTCTGATACCAGAGTACAGGTAGGTTTATTCCAAAGTATTTTATTCTTTTTTGATTAAGTGGCAAGTAGAAATGTTTCCTAATTTCTCTTTCTGATCTTTCATTGCTAGTAGATAGGAACACATATAATACCTCTGTTGCTTTTGTATCCTGCTACTTTACCAAATTCATTGGTAAGCTTCAGCAGCTTTCTGCTATCATCTTTAGAATTTTCTCTGTATAGTGTCATGTCATCTATAAACAGTGACAGGTTTACTTCTTTCCTAATTGGGATTCCTTTTTTTTTTTTTCTAATTTGCTTGCTGTGGTTAGACTTCAAAACTTCACTTCTGATTAATAAAAGAGGCATGTGTGGACATCATTATCTTGTTCACTATCTCAGAGGAAATGCTTCCAGTTTTTCACTGTTGAAAATGATATGAGCTGTTGGTTTGTCACATATGGCCTTTATTATGTTGAAGTAGTAAAAAAAAAAAAAAGCCCCACTTTTCAGAGAGCTTTTATAAAAAATGTGTTGAATTTTGTAAAAAGCTGTTTCTATATCTATTGAGATGATCATATGCTTATTAACCTTCAGTTTGTTAATGTGGTGTAACGTACTGATTGATTTTTATGTATAGAAGGATTCTTACATCCCTAGAATGAATCCCATTTGATTTTGGTATATGATTCTTTAAATGTGTAGTTAAATAAATTGCTAATATTTTGTTGAGGATTTCTGAGTCTATGTTGACTAGCGATATTGCCTGCAATTTTCTTTGTTGGTATTATCTTTGGCTGGTTGTGGTTTCACAATGATGTTGTCCTCATAGAATGAGTTTTGTGAGTTTTTTTTGTCTCTGCAATTTATTCCAATAATTTAAAAAGGATGGGTGTTAACTCTTCTCTAGAAATTTGAGAGAATTTGCCTGTGAAGCTGTCTGCTCCTGGACTTTTATTGTTGGTTTTCTTTTTTAAATCATGGTTTTAATTTCAGTACTTCTGATTGGTCAGTTTTAATTTTCTATTTCATCCTGGTTCAATCTTGGAAGGTTGTACCTTTCTAAGAATTCATCCATCTTTTCAAGATTGACCATTTTATCGACATAATTACATGTGTGTGTGTCTGTTGTAACTTATTTTTCATTTCTAATTTTATTGATTTGAAAAACTCCATTTTCTTTCCTTTTAAGTCTAAGTCTTTATTATTTAAAAAATATATTTTTTCAAAGATCCAGCTTTTGCTTTCATTACTCTATTATTTTTTAAATCTCTATTTCATTTATTTCTGCTCTATTTACATTTTATTTATACTAGCTTTGAATATAAGCTTTTCTCTTTTTTTAAGTCGCTTTAGGTTTAAAATTAGTTTATCTGAAATTTATATTGTGTTCTGAGATAAGATTGCATTGCCATGAATTCCTGTTTTAGAACTGTTTTGACTATACCCCATAGGTTTTGGACTGTTATATTTTCATTGCTCTTTTTCTCTAGGTATTTTTGTTTCCTCTTCGATGTGTTCAGTGATCCACGGGTTGTTAAATAACAAATTGTTTATCCTCCATATGTTTGTGCTTTTTGTTTATCTTCTGTTGTTTATCCTCTGTAATTGATATGTAATCTTATAGATATATAATCAGAGAATTTCAATTTTCTTAAATCTACCAAGACCTGATTTGTGGCCCTGAACGTGATCTATCCTAGAGATTGTTTCATGTGCACTTGAGGAGAAAGTGTATTCTGCTGCTTTCAAATGGGATGTCCTATAAATATCAATTAAGTTCATCTGGTTTAATGTGCTTCTTTATTTAATTTCTTTTTTTTTTTTCTGTTTAATCTTTTATTTCTGACAAAGAAGTCTGAAATGGGTCACACAGATATACATCTACAATCCCCACATCTCTACAGTATTCTTTCTACAGTATTCTTTTTTTTTTAATTTTTTTTTTAAACCTTTATTTTACTTTTAACTTTTACAGAGTTTTGTTGTTCACAGACATGCATGTTCTCAGATTAGTCACATGTATATCCCCCCCTTCCCTCCCCTCCCGACCATCACACAGCACCCCTGAAGGATCCCCTTTTCTCACAGAGCAATGACTAGAGCTATTTTCTTCACTTATGATAGTACAGGCCTTCATGCTACTTCCCTTACGCCTCTCACCCACTGTTCCTTCCCCAAAATGTCCATATGTCCACTGTCCATGTCTGTCTTTCTGTCGCTTCACTGCATGTGCCATCATCACCATCCTACTAGATTCCATATATATGTGTTAATATACTGTATTTGTCCTTCTCTTTCTGACTGACTTCACTTTTTAGGATACGTTCTAGATCCAGCCACCTCATGAGGGCTGATTCTTCTGCATTTCTCTTTACAGCTGTGTAGTATTCCATTGTATATATGTACCAGAGCTTTTGGATCCATTCGTTCGTCGATGGGCATCTAGGTTCCTTCCATGTTCTAGCTATTGTATAGAGAGCTGCAATGAACATTGGGGTACAGGTGCTTCTTTCAGTTTTGATTTCGTCAGGGTATAAGCCTAAGAGTGGGATTGCTGGGTTGTATGGTGCTTCTATTTTTAGTTTTTTAAGAAATCTCCAGACTGTCTTCCATAGAGGCTGTATCAGTTTACACTCCCACCAGCAATGCAGGAGTGTTCCCTTTTCTCCGCAGCCTCTCCAGCATTTATTGTCTGTTGATTTGTGGATGATGGCCATTCTGACGGGTGTGAGGTGATATCTCATTGTAGTTTTGATTTGCATTTCTCTAATTATTAGTGAAGTTGAGCATCGTTTCATGTGTTTTTGGGCCATCTGTATGTCATCGTTGGAGAGGTGTCTGTTTAGGTCCTTTTCCCATTTTTTGATTGGGTTGTTCTTTTTTCCAGTGCTGAGTTGTCTGAGTTGCTTGTAGATTTTGGAGATTAATTCTTTGTCTGTTGTTTCATTTGCTATGATTTTCTCCCACTCTGTGGGCTGTCTGTTCAGCTTTTTTGTAATTTCTTTAGCTGTACAAAAGCTTTTAAGTTTCATTAGGTCCCACATGTTCATTTGTCTTTTTAGTTCTACTATTCTATTAGGTGGGTCAGAGAAGATCTTGCTTTGATTGATGTCCTTGAGGGTTTTGCCTATATTCTCCTCTAAGAGTTTGATGGTTTCTGGCCTTACATTTAAGTCTTTAATCCATTTTGAGTTGATCTTTGTGTATGGTGTCAGGGTATGTTCCAACTTCATTTTCTTGCATGTAGCTGTCCAATTTTCCCAGCACCATTTGTTGAAGAGGCTGTCTTTGTCCCATTTTATATGTTCGCCTCCTTTGTCAAAAATAAGGTACCCATAGGTGCGTGGGTTTATCTCTGGGTTCTCGATCTTGTTCCATTGGTCGATATTTCTGTTTTTGTGCCAGTACCATACTGTCTTGATGACTGTTGCTTTGTAGTAGAGTCTGAAGTTGGGGAGGCTGATCCCCCCAGCTCCATTCTTCTTCCTGAGGATTGCTTTGGCTATTCGAGGTCTTTTGTGTTTCCATATGAACTGTGTTATTCGTTGGTCTAGTTCTGTGAAGAATGTTATTGGAAGTTTGATAGGGATCGCATTGAATCTATAGATGACATTTGGTAGTATGGTCATTTTCACAATATTGATTCTCCCGACCCAGGAACACGGAATATTTCTCCATCTGTTTAAGTCTTCTTTAATGTCTCTCATGAGTGTCTTGTAATTTTCTGTGTACAGTTCTTTTGTTTCTTTGGGTAGGTTTATTCCTAGATATTTGATTCTTTTGGTTGCGATGGTGAAGGGGATTGCCTCTTTGATTTCATTTTCTGATTTTTCATTGTTTGTGTATAGGAATGCCAGTGATTTCTGTATATTGATTTTGTATCCTGCAACTTTGCTGAATTCGCTGATTAACTATAGTAGCTTTGCAATAGTGTCTTTGGGATTTTCTATGTATAATATTATGTCGTCTGCAAAAAGAGAACTTGACTTCTTCCTTTCCAATCTGGATTCCTTTGATTTCTTTCTCTTCTCTTATTGCTGTTGCTAGAACTTCCAGGACTAAGTTGAATAGTAGTGGTGAAAGTTGTCTGAGTTGCTTGTAGATTTTGGAGATTAATTCTTTGTCTGTTGTTTCATTTGCTATGATTTTCTCCCACTCTGTGGGCTGTCTGTTCAGCTTTCTTGTAATTTCTTTAGCTGTACAAAAGCTTTTAAGTTTCATTAGGTCCCACATGTTCATTTGTCTTTTTAGTTCTGCTATTCTAGTAGGTGGGTCAGAGAAGATCTTGCTTTGATTGATGTCTTGAGGGTTTTGCCTATATTCTCCTCTAAGAGTTTGATGGTTTCTGGCCTTACATTTAAGTCTTTAATCCATTTTGAGTTGATCTTTGTGTATGGTGTCAGGGTATGTTCCAACTTCATTTTCTTGCATGTAGCTGTCCAATTTTCCCAGCACCATTTGTTGAAGAGGCTGTCTTTGTCCCATTTTATATGTTCGCCTCCTTTGTCAAAAATAAGGTAGCCATAGGTGCGTGGGTTTATCTCTGGGTTCTCAATCTTGTTCCATTGGTCGATATTTCTGTTTTTGTGCCAGTACCATACTGTCTTGATGACTGTTGCTTTGTAGTAGAGTCTGAAGTTGGGGAGGCTGATCCCTCCAGCTCCATTCTTCTTCCTGAGGATTGCTTTGGCTATTCGAGGTCTTTTGTGTTTCCATATGAACTGTGTTATTCGTTGGTCTAGTTCTGTGAAGAATGTTATTGGAAGTTTGATAGGGATCGCATTGAATCTATAGATGACATTTGGTAGTATGGTCATTTTCACAATATTGATTCTCCCGACCCAGGAACACGGAATATTTCTCCATCTGTTTAAGTCTTCTTTAATGTCTCTCATGAGTGTCTTGTAATTTTCTGTGTACAGTTCTTTTGTTTCTTTGGGTAGGTTTATTCCTAGATATTTGATTCTTTTGGTTGCGATGGTGAAGGGGATTGCCTCTTTGATTTCATTTTCTGATTTTTCATTATTTGTGTATAGGAGTGCCAGTGATTTCTGTATATTGATTTTATATCCTGCAACTTTGCTGAATTCGCTGATTAACTATAGTAGCTTTGCAATAGTGTCTTTGGGATTTTCTATGTATAATATTATGTCGTCTGCAAAAAGAGAACTTGACTTCTTCCTTTCCAATCTGGATTCCTTTGATTTCTTTCTCTTCTCTTATTGCTGTTGCTAGAACTTCCAGGACTAAGTTGAATAGTAGTGGTGAAAGCAGACAGCCCTGTCTTGTTCCTGACCTTAGAGGGAATGCTTTCAGGTTTTCACCGCTGAGGATAATGTTTGCTGTGGGCTTCTCATATATGGCTTTCACTCTGTTCAGATAGGTTCCTTGTATGCCCATTTTCTGAAGAGTTTTTATCATAAATGGATGTTGTACTTTGTCGAAGGCTTTTTCTGCATCTATTGAGATGATCATGTGATTTTTGTCTCTCAATTTGTTGACGTGGTGTATGACATTAATTGATTTGTGGATATTGAAGAATCCTTGCATGCCTGGGATGAACCCAACTTGATCGTGATGAATGAGCTTTTTGATGTGTCATTGAATTCTGTTTGCTAGGATTTTTTGAGGATTTTGGCATCTAGATTCATCAGTGAAATTGGCCTAAAATTTTCTTTTTTTGTGTTGTCTTTGCCTGGCTTTGGTATCAGGGTGATGCTGACCTCATGGAATGTGTTTGGAGGTGTTTCTTCCTGTGCAATTTTTTGGAAGAGTTTTAGAAGGACAGGCATTATCTCTTCTTTAAATGTTTGGTAGAATTTGGGTGTGAAACCTTCTGGCCCTGGGCTTTTATTTTTGGGTAGATTTTTGATCACAAGGTCGATTTCTGAGCTTGTGATTGGCTTGTTCATAGTTTCTATTTCTTCCTGGTTGAGTCTTGGGAGATTAATCTTCTCTAAGAAACTGTCCATTTCTTCCAGGTTGTCCAGTTTGTTGCCATAGAGTTGTTCATAATAGTCTCTTATAATCCTTTGGATTTCTGCATTATCCGTTGTAATCTCTCCTTTTTCATTTTTGATTTTGGTGATCTGGTTCTTCTCTCTCTTTTTCTTAATGAGTCTGGCCAGTGGTGTGTCGATTTTATTGACTTTTTCGAAGAACCAGCTTTTTGTTTTATTTATCTTTATTATTGTTTCTTTTGTTTCTTTTTCATTTATTTCTGCTCTGATCTTTATTATTTCCCTTCTTCTGCTGGCTTTGGGGTGTTTTTGTTCTTCTTTCTCCAGTTGTTTTAAGCGTAAGGTAAGGTCGTCTGTTTGAGATTTTCCTAGTTTCTTGAGGTGGGATTGTAATGCTATAAACTTCCCTCTTAGAACTGCTTTTGCAGTATCCCATAGGTTTTGCACTGTCGTGTGTTCATTGTCATTTTCTTCTAGGAATTTTTTTATTTCTCCTTTGATTTCCTCAATGATCAGTTGGTTTTTTAGGTATGTGTTGTTTAATCTCCATGTGTTTGTGTTTTTAGCGGTTTTTTTCCTGTAGTTGATCTCTAGTCTCACTGCATTGTGGTCCGAGAAGATGGTTGATAGAATTTCAGTTTTCTTGAATTGACTGAGGATTGATTTGTGGCCCAAGATGTGGTCTATCCTGGAGAATGTTCCGTGAGCACTTGAGAAGAAAGTGTATTCTTCTGCTTTTGGATGGAAAGTCCTAAAGATATCAATGAGGTCCATTTCTTCTAGTGTGGCATTTAAGGCTTGTGTTTCTTTATTAATTTTCTGTTTGGATGATCTGTCCATTGGTGTGAGAGGAGTGTTAAAGTCTCCTACTATGATTGTGTTACTGTCAATGTCTTCTTTTATGTCTGAAAGTGTTTGTCTTATGTATTGGGGTGCTCCTGTGTTGGGAGCATAGATATTTATGATTGTTATGTCTTCTTCTTGGATGGATCCCTTAATCATGATGTAGTGACCTGCCTTGTCTCTTAGAATCTTCTTTACTTTAAAATCTATTTTATCTGATATGAGGATTGCTACTCCAGCTTTCTTTTGATTTCCATTTGCATGGAATATCTTTTTCCAGCCTCTCACTTTCAGTCTATGAGTGTCTCTAGGTCTGAAATGAGTTTCCTGGAGGCAGCATATGTATGGGTCGTGTTTTTGGATCCATTCAGCCACTCTGTGTCTTTTGGTTGGGGCATTTAATCCATTGACATTCAAAGTAATTATTGATACAAATGATCCTATTGTCATCTTCTTAGATGTTATGATGGGTTTGTTTCATGGATCTTCTCCTTTTATACTTGTTTTCTATATAAGTCCCTTTAACACTTGTTGTAAGGCTGGTTTGGTGTGACTAAATTCTTTTAATTTTTGCTTGTCTGTAAAGCTTTTGATTTCTCCATCAATTTTGAAGGAGATCCTTGCAGGGTAGAGGATTCTTGGTTGCAGATTATTCTCTTTCAGCCTTTTTAATGTGTCCTGCCATTCCCTTCTGGCCTGCAGAGTTTCTGTTGAAAGATCAGCTGTTAAACAGATGGGCTTTCCTTGTATGTCTCTAGTTGCTTTTCCTTGCTGCTTTGAGAATTCTATCTTTGTGTTTAATTTGTGTTAACTTCATTAATATGTGTCTTGGTGTGTTTCTTCTCGGATTGATTCTGTATGGTACTCTTTGTGCTTCTTGGACTTGATTGACTATTTCTTTTCCCATGTTGGGGAAATTTTCAACTATAATCTCTTCAAAAATTTTCTCATAGCCTTTCTTTTTTTCTTCTTCTTCTGGAACCCTATAATTCGAATATTGGTGCGTTTGATATTATCCCAGAGGTCTCTGAGGCTGTCCTCTGCTCTTTTCATTCTTTGAGCTAGAGTCTGTTTTTCAGCAGTTACTTCCACCATTTTATCTTCCAGCTCACTTATCCGGTCTTCTGTCTCAGATACTCTGCTCTTGATTCCTTCTACAGTGTTTTGCAGTTCAGCAATTGAGTTGTTTGTCTCTGTTACTTTTTTGGTAAGTTCTTGTATTTCTTTATTCAGTGTGTTAGTTGTATCTTGCAATTTCTCTGAAATTCTGTTTTCAGTGTCTTTGATCATCTTTACTATCATTCTTCTGAAATCACTTTCAGAAAGTTTGTCCAAATTCTCTTCATTAATTTGATCTTGTGTGTTTGTTGATTGTTCCTTCGCTTGTGTGGTATTTCTCTGCCGTTTCATTGTTATTGTTAATTTTTTAAAACTGATTCTGTTTGGGATTTCCTTTTCCCAGACTTTGAGTTACGTCTGTTGGTGTTTGTTGTTTGGATGGGGCTTCTATTCTGGGTGATGCTGGTGATTGGGTGATGTCAGGACTTGTATACAAGTGATTACCTTTGCTGGCGTTCTCACTTGTATACTGCTCTTTAGTGTTATGCGTTCTCTATAGTTTTGGAGTCAGTGCACCCTCAAAACCCTGGGGCTTGTTGCCTGACCAGGGAATGAAGATTTCACAGCTGGTTTGTTATGGCATTAAATGATATTAAAACATATATATGCAAATGAGAAACAGAAGGTATGCCTTTTGAACAAAATGGCCCCAAATTTAAAAATTATGCAAGTACTATCAGGGTAGAGGATTCTTGGTTGCAGATTATTCTCTTTCAGCCGTTTAATGTGTCCTGCCATTCCCTTCTGGCCTGCAGAGTTTCAGTTGAAAGATAAGCTGTTAAACAGATGGGCTTTCCCTTGTATGTCACTAGTTGCTTCGTTCCTTGCTGCTTTGAGAATTCTATCTTTGTGTTTAATTTGTGTTAACTTCATTAATATGTGTCTTGGTGTGTTTCTTCTCGGATTGATTCTGTATGGTACTCTTTGTGCTTCTTGGACTTGATTGACTATTTCTTTTCCCATGTTGGGGAAATTTTCAACTATAATCTCTTCAAAAATTTTCTCATAGCCTTTCTTTTTTTCTTCTTCTTCTGGAACCCCTATAATTCGAATATTTGTGCGTTTGATATTATCCCAGAGGTCTCTGAGGCTGTCCTCTGCTCTTTTCATTCTTTGAGCTAGAGTCTGTTTTTCAGCAGTTACTTCCACCATTTTATCTTCCAGCTCACTTATCCGGTCTTCTGTCTCAGATACTCTGCTCTTGATTCCTTCTACAGTGTTTTTCAGTTCAGCAATTGAGTTGTTTGTCTCTGTTACTTTTTTGGTAAGTTCTTGTATTTCTTTATTCAGTGTGTTAGTTGTATCTTGCAATTTCTCTGAAATTCTGTTTTCAGTGTCTTTGATCATCTTTACTATCATTCTTCTGAAATCACTTTCAGAAAGTTTGTCCAAATTCTCTTCATTAATTTGATCTTGTGTGTTTGTTGATTGTTCCTTCGCTTGTGTGGTATTTCTCTGCCGTTTCATTGTTATTGTTAATTTTTTAAAACTGATTCTGTTTGGGATTTCCTTTTCCCAGACTTTGAGTTACGTCTGTTGGTGTTTGTTGTTTGGATGGGGCTTCTATTCTGGGTGATGCTGGTGATTGGGTGATGTCAGGACTTGTATACAAGTGATTACCTTTGCTGGCGTTCTCACTTGTATACTGCTCTTTAGTGTTATGCGTTCTCTATAGTTTTGGAGTCAGTGCACCCTCAAAACCCTGGGGCTTGTTGCCTGACCAGGGAATGAAGATTTCACAGCTGGTTTGTTATGGCATTAAATGATATTAAAACATATATATGCAAATGAGAAACAGAAGGTATGCCTTTGACAAATGGCAATTTAAAAATTATGCAAGTACTATCTAACGTATTGAATTATACACATGAACATATACAGCTATAACATAACCCAAGCATTCCAATCAAAAATACAGTACAATACGTTAGCATGGCGAATAGAGAAATCCAAGAATGATATCCACAAGTTAATAAGCAAACTAAGTAGAGTACCAATTGGAGAATAATGCTAGAGCAGGATCCCCGTTGGGGATAAGGCAATGAGGACAGAACAGACTAAGAAATATAGTGGGGAAAGGGAAAAAGAGAAAGGGAGGATAGAAGAGAAATATAGAATAATATTGCAAAGTTAAATATAGGGAGATAAAGATTTGTATGTATTAGAATTTAGTGCTATAGGAAAGGAGCTTCAGAGAAAGCAAAGAATTATAGAGGAGGTAGTAGTACAAATGAAAAAATTATTAAAAATTAAAAGATCTAAATTTTATAGAAAAATATAGAAAAACAAAGCAAAAATAATAAAAACAAACAAAACCCCCACAGAACCTTAAGAGGCCAATGGGGAACCAGAAGTTTATACCAAAATAAAATGTGTGGTTTAAAAGGAAAAAGAAAAAAAAAAAATTTATGTAAACTTGAATATATTCAGTCTTACTGATAAGATTAGTAGCTTCAATAGAATTCAGTGAAGGAAATGAACACACCCACTCTCTCTCTCACATACACCCCCAAGAAAAGAAAAAAAAAAAAAGCGGTGGGTGCACTGAGTGGGTTTGGAAAAAAAAGAAAAAAAAAATTTGAAACAAAGTAATACAATACAAAAAACGAAATTTTAAAGTCCAGCAGTAACTCCAGCTTCAGACAAAACGTGAAAATAGTGTTTATGTTCTTCTGTCTCTTGCTGACTATTCAGGAATTATCAGTCTTTTTCTTGCCTCTGGCAGTGGTTGGATCTGAAGACCTCTTTGCCTGCTTGTTTATTTCGGCCTATTCCAGAACTATAAGGCCCGCCCAGGCTGGCCCTGGGAGTTTCTTAATCCAAATCCCTTTTCTTGCTGGGTGGAGCTAAATTCCCTCCCTGTAGCTTAACCAGCAGCCCTGCAGTTTGACCAGCAGCCAAACTACAGTAGGGAAAATGGCGTCTGTCTCACAGAGGATTTATTCCCACACGCTCTATGGGAAGCACTTCCACAGTGCCCCCGACCCTGCTGCAGGCCACCGTCGACCCCCGCCACCGCGGGAGACGTCAGGTTACTCAGAGGTGAGTCTGGCTCAGTCACATGCAGGATCGCTATTCCTCTCTCCCTGATCACAATGCGCAGAGACTTTCCAGTCCTCCTCGGCGGCTCTGTGATCGGGTTAATGGTAACCTCCTCCAAAGGGAACTGAGTGCCGCCCTTCCGAGGCCTGCTCAAGGGCACTTCTAGCTCAAGGGGCACCTGGACCCTCCAAAGCAGGTCTGGCTCAGTCCCTTGTGGGTGTTAGTGCTCCTCACCGGGTTTTGATCTGCAACAGGCTTTGCGGCTTTGGCCCGCCCAGCCTCTCCAGCGGGTATGAGGTTTGACTTTTAAAAGTGCGATTGCACCCCTCCTACCGTCTTGTTGCGGCTTCTCCTTTGTTCTTCGATGTGGGGTGCCCTCTCTGTGATCAGATCCAACCTCCTTTCGTCGATGGTTTCCCAGGAACTCGTCGCAATTCAGGCGATTTTGCAGGAGAGATAAGTGCACGTCCTTCTACGCCGCCATCTTAGCTCCACCCTCCTCTTTATTTATTTTCTGTTTGGATAATATGCTCATTGGTATAAGAAGGTGTTAAATTCTTCCATTATTCTTTTATTTTTTTGGATTTATTTATTTATTTTTCCTTTACAGAGTTTTGTTGTTTACTGCTATACATAAGCACAATTCAGTCATAGGTATACACTTGGCCACTCCCAGTTGAACATCCGTCCCATCACCCTACCCATCTCACCCCTCCAGTGTGTTGCATAGCCACTGTATAAATTACCTTAGTCTTATGGCACATTCACATTGGTTGTCACATATGGTAATGTAAGTTTCCATATTATTCTCTCCATATATTTCACCCACTCCTCTCTCCCCTCCGTTTCCACAGATCTGTTTTCTATGTCTGATTCCCCATTGCTGTCTGCATCTAATTTATCAGTACCATCTTTCTAGATTCTAAATATATGTGTTAATATAATATACAATATTTATCCTTCTATTCCTGACTTACTTCACTTTGTATGATAGGTTCGAGGTTCATTCACCTCATTAGGACTAACTCAAATACATTTCTTTTTGCAGTTGCAAAATATTCCATTGTATATATGTACCAGTTTCTTTATCCTTTCATTTGTTGATGGACATCTAGGTTGTTTCCATGTTGTAGCTATTCTAAAGAGTGATACAATGAACCTTGTATCACTGGGGTATATCATTGGGGTATATGATTTCTTTCAATTTTGATTTCCTCAGCATATATACCTAATAATGGGATTGCTGGGTCATATGGTGGTTCTAGTTCTAGATTTTTTATGTTGTTGTTAAGAAATCTCCATACTGCCTTTCATAGTGGTTGCATTAACTTGCATTCCCGCTGACAGTGCAAGAGGATTTCCTTTTCTCCACACTCACTCCAGCATTTATTGTTTGCACACATTTTGATGATGGCCATTCTGACTGATGTGAGGTACTACCTCATTGTAGCTCTGATTTGCCCACTTTTATTGTTTGTGATCAGATTTTAGGTTTCCCAGGAACTCGTTGAAAGGCGATTTTGCAGGAGAGATAAGTGCACGCCTTCTACGCGCCATCTTAGCTCCACCCTCCTCTTTATTTATTTTCTGTTTGGATAATATGCTCATTGGTATAAGAAGGTGTTAAATTCTTCCATTATTCTTTTATTTTTTTGGATTTATTTATTTATTTTTCCTTTACAGAGTTTTGTTGTTTACTGCTATACATAAGCACAATTCAGTCATAGGTATACACTTGGCCACTCCCAGTTGAACATCCGTCCCATCACCCTACCCATCTCACCCCTCCAGTGTGTTGCATAGCCACTGTATAAATTACCTTAGTCTTATGGCACATTCACATTGGTTGTCACATATGGTAATGTAAGTTTCCATATTATTCTCTCCATATATTTCACCCACTCCTCTCTCCCCTCCGTTTCCACAGATCTGTTTTCTATGTCTGATTCCCCATTGCTGTCTGCATCTAATTTATCAGTACCATCTTTCTAGATTCTAAATATATGTGTTAATATAATATACAATATTTATCCTTCTATTCCTGACTTACTTCACTTTGTATGATAGGTTCGAGGTTCATTCACCTCATTAGGACTAACTCAAATACATTTCTTTTTGCAGTTGCAAAATATTCCATTGTATATATGTACCAGTTTCTTTATCCTTTCATTTGTTGATGGACATCTAGGTTGTTTCCATGTTGTAGCTATTCTAAAGAGTGATACAATGAACCTTGTATCACTGGGGTATATCATTGGGGTATATGATTTCTTTCAATTTTGATTTCCTCAGCATATATACCTAATAATGGGATTGCTGGGTCATATGGTGGTTCTAGTTCTAGATTTTTTTTGTTGTTGTTAAGAAATCTCCATACTGCCTTTCATAGTGGTTGCATTAACTTGCATTCCCGCTGACAGTGCAAGAGGATTTCCTTTTCTCCACACTCACTCCAGCATTTATTGTTTGCACACATTTTGATGATGGCCATTCTGACTGATGTGAGGTACTACCTCATTGTAGCTCTGATTTGCATTTCTCTAATAATAAGCAATGTTGAGTATCTTTTTATGTGTTTGTTAGATATCTATATGATTTCTTTGGAGAAATGTCTGTTTATATCTTTTTCCCATTTTTTGATTGGGTTGTTTGTTTTTTTGATGTTGAGCTGTCTGAGATTCTTGTATATTTTGGAAATTAATTCTTTGTCAGTTGTTTTATTTGCTATTATTTTCTCCCATTCTGAAAGTTGTATTTCACCTTGTTTATATTTCTTTTGCTGTGGAAAAGCTTTTAAGTTAAATTAGGTCCATTTGTTTATTTTATATTTTTATTTCCCTTACTCTAGAA
The DNA here is from genome assembly GCA_022376925.1 of Tragulus kanchil. Classification (NCBI taxonomy): domain Eukaryota; kingdom Metazoa; phylum Chordata; class Mammalia; order Artiodactyla; family Tragulidae; genus Tragulus; species Tragulus kanchil. Next base: position 43,781,324 of record JAIOJX010000002.1, read on the forward strand.
GGTAAGTCATAAATCTTGCTTTAATTTATGTCTTTAAGTGTTCTGCCTATGTTTTCTTCTAAAAGTTCTATGGTTTCTGGTCTTAGAGTTAGGTATTTAATCCATTTTGAGTGCATCTTTGAGTATGGTGTTTGGGAATATTCCAACTTCATTCTTTTACATGTAGCTGTCCAGTTTTCCCAGCACAATTCACTGAAGTGGCTGCCTTTGGCACATTGTATATTTTTGCCTCCTTGGCAAAAAATAAGGTACCCATAAGTGTGTGGGTTCATCTCTGGGTTTTCTATATGGTTCCATTTTTCTATATTTCTCTTTTTGTTCTAGTATCATGCTGTCATGACAACTGTTGCTTTGTAGTACAGTCTGAAGTTAGGAAGGTTGATCTCTCCAGTTCCATCCTTTCTCAAGATTGCTTTGGCTATCCGGGGTCTTAGGGCTTCCATATGAACTGTGATATTTTTTTGTTCTAGTTCTGTGAAAAATGCCATTGGTAATTTGATAGGGTTTGTGCTGAATCTGTAGATTACATTTGGTAGTATAATAATTTTCATAATATTGATTCTTCCAATTGAGGAAAATGGAATATCTCTCCATCTGTTTATGTCATCTTTGATTTCTTTCATCAGTGTCTTATAATTTTTATGTACAGTTCTTTTGTCTCTTTAGGCAGGTTTATTCCTAAATATTTTATTCTTTTTGTTGCAAAGGTGAATGAAACGGTTTATATCTTTTTCCCATTTTTTGATTGGGTTGTTTGTTTTTTTGATGTTGAGCTGTCTGAGATTCTTGTATATTTTGGAAATTAATTCTTTGTCAGTTGTTTTATTTGCTATTATTTTCTCCCATTCTGAAAGTTGTATTTCACCTTGTTTATATTTCTTTTGCTGTGGAAAAGCTTTTAAGTTAAATTAGGTCCATTTGTTTATTTTATATTTTTATTTCCCTTACTCTAGAAGGTAAGTCATAAATCTTGCTTTAATTTATGTCTTTAAGTGTTCTGCCTATGTTTTCTTCTAAAAGTTCTATGGTTTCTGGTCTTAGAGTTAGGTATTTAATCCATTTTGAGTGCATCTTTGAGTATGGTGTTTGGGAATATTCCAACTTCATTCTTTTACATGTAGCTGTCCAGTTTTCCCAGCACAATTCACTGAAGTGGCTGCCTTTGGCACATTGTATATTTTTGCCTCCTTGGCAAAAAATAAGGTACCCATAAGTGTGTGGGTTCATCTCTGGGTTTTCTATATGGTTCCATTTTTCTATATTTCTCTTTTTGTTCTAGTATCATGCTGTCATGACAACTGTTGCTTTGTAGTACAGTCTGAAGTTAGGAAGGTTGATCTCCCCAGTTCCATCCTTTCTCAAGATTGCTTTGGCTATCCGGGGTCTTAGGGCTTCCATATGAACTGTGATATTTTTTTGTTCTAGTTCTGTGAAAAATGCCATTGGTAATTTGATAGGGTTTGTGCTGAATCTGTAGATTACATTTGGTAGTATAATAATTTTCATAATATTGATTCTTCCAATTGAGGAAAATGGAATATCTCTCCATCTGTTTATGTCATCTTTGATTTCTTTCATCAGTGTCTTATAATTTTTATGTACAGTTCTTTTGTCTCTTTAGGCAGGTTTATTCCTAAATATTTTATTCTTTTTGTTGCAAAGGTGAATGAAACGGTTTCCTTTATTTCTCTTTCTGATTTTTCATTGTTAGTATATAGGAATGCAAGTGATTTCTCTGTGTTGATTTCATATCCTGCAAATTTGGTAAATTCTCTGATTAGCTCTAATAATTTTCTGATAATATCTTTAGGGTTTTCTATGTATATTATCATGTCATCTGCAAACAGTGAGCATTTTACTTCTTCTTTTCCAATCTTGATTCCTTTTATTTATTTTTCTACTCTAATTACTATGGCTAGAACTTCCAAGATAATGGTGAATAATAGACGAGAAAGTAGATACACTTATCTTGTTCCTGATCTTAGAGGGAATGATTTCAGGTTTTTATCATTGAGAATAATGTTTGCTGTAGGCTTATCTTATATGACTTTCAGTATATTGAGGTAGGTTCCTCCTATGCCCATATTTTGAAGAGTTGTTATCATAAATGAGTGCTGGATTTTGTCAAAGGCTTTTTTGCATCTATTGAGATTTTCTCTTTCAATGTTGATATAGTCTATCACAATGATTGATTTGCAGATATTGAGAAATCCTTGCATGACAGGAATAAACCCATGATCATGGTGCATGATTATGGTGTATGATCATGGTGTATGAGCTTTTTGATGTGTTGCTGAATTCTGATTGCTAGAATTTTGTTGAGGATTTTTGTGTCTATATTTATCGGTGATATTGACCTGTAATTTTTCTTTTCTGGTGGTATCTTTGCCTGGTTTTGGTATCAGGGTGATGATGACCTTGTAAAATGAGTTTGAAAGTGTTCCTCCCTGTGAAATTTTTTCAAAGAGTTTTAAAAGGATAGGGATTTTGTCATCTGTAAATGATTGATAGAATTCACCTGTGAAGCCCATCTAGTCCTGGGGTTTTATTTTTGGGGAGTTTTTTTTTATAACAGATTTGATTTCAGTGCTTGTAATTGGATTGCTCATAATTTCTATTTCTTCCTAGCTTCATGTTGGAAGATTGAACTTCTCTAAGAATCTGTCCATTTATTCCAGGTTGTTTATTTTATTCTTTTGTTGCAAAGGTGAATGAAACGGTTTCCTTTATTTCTCTTTCTGATTTTTCATTGTTAGTATATAGGAATGCAAGTGATTTCTCTGTGTTGATTTCATATCCTGCAAATTTGGTAAATTCTCTGATTAGCTCTAATAATTTTCTGATAATATCTTTAGGGTTTTCTATGTATATTATCATGTCATCTGCAAACAGTGAGCATTTTACTTCTTCTTTTCCAATCTTGATTCCTTTTATTTATTTTTCTACTCTAATTACTATGGCTAGAACTTCCAAGATAATGGTGAATAATAGACGAGAAAGTAGATACACTTATCTTGTTCCTGATCTTAGAGGGAATGATTTCAGGTTTTTATCATTGAGAATAATGTTTGCTGTAGGCTTATCTTATATGACTTTCAGTATATTGAGGTAGGTTCCTCCTATGCCCATATTTTGAAGAGTTGTTATCATAAATGAGTGCTGGATTTTGTCAAAGGCTTTTTTGCATCTATTGAGATTTTCTCTTTCAATGTTGATATAGTCTATCACAATGATTGATTTGCAGATATTGAGAAATCCTTGCATGACAGGAATAAACCCATGATCATGGTGCATGATTATGGTGTATGATCATGGTGTATGAGCTTTTTGATGTGTTGCTGAATTCTGATTGCTAGAATTTTGTTGAGGATTTTTGTGTCTATATTTATCGGTGATATTGACCTGTAATTTTTCTTTTCTGGTGGTATCTTTGCCTGGTTTTGGTATCAGGGTGATGATGACCTTGTAAAATGAGTTTGAAAGTGTTCCTCCCTGTGAAATTTTTTCAAAGAGTTTTAAAAGGATAGGGATTTTGTCATCTGTAAATGATTGATAGAATTCACCTGTGAAGCCCATCTAGTCCTGGGGTTTTATTTTTGGGGAGTTTTTTTTTATAACAGATTTGATTTCAGTGCTTGTAATTGGATTGCTCATAATTTCTATTTCTTCCTAGCTTCATGTTGGAAGATTGAACTTCTCTAAGAATCTGTCCATTTATTCCAGGTTGTTTATTTTATTGCTATTTTGTTGCTCATAATAGTTTGCTATAATCCTTTGTATTTCTGTATTGTCAGTTGTAACTTCTCCTTTTTCATTTTGTTCTTCTCTCTTTTTTTCTTAATGTGTCCGACTAGTGATTTGTCAATTTTCTTTATCTTTTTGAAGAACCAGCTTTTGGTTTTATTACTCTTTGCTATTGCTTTTATTTATTTCTGCTCTGATCTTCATGATTTATTTTCTTCTGCTAACTTTGGTGATTTTTGTTGTTGTCGTTTTTCTCTTTCCAGTTGTTTTAAGTGTAGAATTAGGTTGTCTTTTTCATGCTTTTTATTGTTTCTTGAGGTAGGATTGTATTGTTATAAACTTCCCTGTTAGAACTGCTTCTGTTGCATCCCACAGATTTTGAGTTGCCATGAATTCATTGCCAATTTCTTCTAGGAATTTTTTTAATTCTCCTTTTGATTTCTTCAGCAGTCTGTTTGTTATTTAGAAAATAAGGGTTTAGTCTTCATGTGTTTGTGTTTTTTAGGCTTTTTTCCCCTTGTAATTGATAGCTAGTATCATAGCACTGTGGTCATATAAGATGTCTGGTATAATTCCAATTATCTTAAATTTAATGTGGTTTGATTTGTGACCCAAATGTAGTCTATCCTCGACAATGTTCCATGTGCACCTGAGAAATGTCCTGAAGATATCAATATGATCCATTCATCTAATGTGTCATTTAAAGCTTGTGTTTCTTTATTAGTTTTCTCTTTTAATGGTCTGTTCATTAGTGTAAGTGCAGTGTTAAAGTCTCCTACTATTATTGTGCTACTGTCATTTCTCCTTTTATGTCTCATATTGTTTGCCTTATATTTTGAGGTGCTCTTATGTATTTATATTGTTTATTTATTGAGGATAGGGATTTTGTCATCTGTAAATGATTGATAGAATTCACCTGTGAAGCCCATCTAGTCCTGGGGTTTTATTTTTGGGGAGTTTTTTTTTATAACAGATTTGATTTCAGTGCTTGTAATTGGATTGCTCATAATTTCTATTTCTTCCTAGCTTCATGTTGGAAGATTGAACTTCTCTAAGAATCTGTCCATTTATTCCAGGTTGTTTATTTTATTGCTATTTTGTTGCTCATAATAGTTTGCTATAATCCTTTGTATTTCTGTATTGTCAGTTGTAACTTCTCCTTTTTCATTTTGTTCTTCTCTCTTTTTTTCTTAATGTGTCCGACTAGTGATTTGTCAATTTTCTTTATCTTTTTGAAGAACCAGCTTTTGGTTTTATTACTCTTTGCTATTGCTTTTATTTATTTCTGCTCTGATCTTCATGATTTATTTTCTTCTGCTAACTTTGGTGATTTTTGTTGTTGTCGTTTTTCTCTTTCCAGTTGTTTTAAGTGTAGAATTAGGTTGTCTTTTTCATGCTTTTTATTGTTTCTTGAGGTAGGATTGTATTGTTATAAACTTCCCTGTTAGAACTGCTTCTGTTGCATCCCACAGATTTTGAGTTGCCATGAATTCATTGCCAATTTCTTCTAGGAATTTTTTTAATTCTCCTTTTGATTTCTTCAGCAGTCTGTTTGTTATTTAGAAAATAAGGGTTTAGTCTTCATGTGTTTGTGTTTTTTAGGCTTTTTTCCCCTTGTAATTGATAGCTAGTATCATAGCACTGTGGTCATATAAGATGTCTGGTATAATTCCAATTATCTTAAATTTAATGTGGTTTGATTTGTGACCCAAATGTAGTCTATCCTCGACAATGTTCCATGTGCACCTGAGAAATGTCCTGAAGATATCAATATGATCCATTCATCTAATGTGTCATTTAAAGCTTGTGTTTCTTTATTAGTTTTCTCTTTTAATGGTCTGTTCATTAGTGTAAGTGCAGTGTTAAAGTCTCCTACTATTATTGTGCTACTGTCATTTCTCCTTTTATGTCTCATATTGTTTGCCTTATATTTTGAGGTGCTCTTATGTATTTATAATTGTTTTGTTTTTCTCTTGGATTGTTCCCTTGATCATTATGCATTGTCCTGACTTGTCACCTATGATCTGTTTAATTTTATTGTCTATTCTATCTGATATGAGGATGGATATTCCAGCTTTATTTTTATTTCCATTTGCATGAAATTTATTTTTCCAACCTCTCACTTTCAGTCTATATGTGTCTATAGGTCTGAAATGAGTTTTTGTAAGACGCATATGTATGGATCTTACTTTTTGTCCCTTTAGCCAATCTGTATCTTTTGATTGGAGCATTTAATCCACTTCCTTTTAAAGTAATTATCGATACATATGTTTCCATTGCCATCCTCTTAAATATTTGGGGTTTGTTTTGTAAATCATTTTCTTCTCTTATATTCTGCCTATATAAGTTCCTTTAACATTTGTCTTCAGGTTTGTTTGGTACTATAATTCTCTTAACTTTTGCTTGTCTGTAAAACTTTAGATTTCTCCACCAGTTTTGAATGAGTTCCTTGCTGAGCAAGGCAATCTTGATTGTAGATTTTTTCCTTTCAGTACTTCAAATATGTCCTGCCATTCTGTTCTGTGCTGCAGAATTTCTGCTGAAAGATCAGCTGTTAAAGGTATGGGGTTTCCCTTGTATGTCACTTGTTTCTTTCCCCAGCTGCTTTTAATATTATTTCTTTGTGTTTAATCTGTCAGCTCAACTAGTGTGTGTCTTGGTGTGTTTCTCTTAGGGTTTATCCTGTATGGACTCTCTGCTTCTTGGACTTGATTGACTACTTCTTTTTCCATGTTGGGGAATTTTTATTTCCACCATTCTGTCCTCCAGCTCACTTATCCACTTTCTGCCTCAGATACTCTACCACTGATTCCTTCTAAGGAATTTTTAAATTCAGAAATTGTGTGGTTTGTCTGATTTTTTATTCTCAATTTTGTACATGTTTTTGTTCAATGTGTTAATTGATTCTTATATTTTCTCCATTCTATTTTCAAGGTTTTAGATCATTTTTACTAATTTTATCCTGAATTCTCTTTCAGATAGTTTGTCTAATTCCTTTTCATTTATTTGGACTTGTGTGTTTGTCGGTTACTCCATTTGTGCAGTATTTCTCTGCTTTTTCATTGTGTTTCGTTTTTCTTTTGTTAAATTTATTGCTTGTGAGATCTCCTTTTCCCAGGCTTCAAGGTTGAGTTATTTCTTCCTTTTTTGTTTCTGCTCTCATACATTTGGTCCAGTGGTTTATATAAGCTTTTCAAAGGGTGTGGGAGGAAGTGTGTTTTTATTTTTTTATTTCTATATTTTCCCTCTGATGGGCAGGCCTGAGTTAGGTCTGCTGATATTGGTTTTATATTTTTGTTTTGTTTTTTTGTTTGGATGAGTTGTCTTACTCAGGGTGCTGCAGGTGGTTGGGTGATACTGGGTCTTGTATACACATGCTGGCTTTTGTGGGAGTTCTCGATGTATAATCCTCTCTAGAATTAGGTGTTCTCTGGTAGTGTAGGGTCTTAGAGTCATTGCTCCCTCTCTGAAGCCCCTCGGCTTGATGTCTGATCAGGGATTAGAGATCCCACAGCTGGTTCATTATGGCATTAAGTGGTATTAAAACATATACACACAAATGAGAAACAGAAAGTGTACCTTTGACAAATGACAATTAAAGTATCATGTAAATACTATCATACTGGAATATACACACAAGCATATACAGCCATAACATAATACAAACTTCCAAAAAACTTATAGTACAATATGGTACCTTGGTGAATAGAGGAAACCAAGAATGATATCTACCAGTTAAGAACCAAACTGATTCAAGCACAAATTGGAAAACAATGCTAGAGTAAGGTCCTATTGGGTTTAAGGCAATGAAAACAAAACAGATAAGAAATACGATGAGGAAAAGGAAGAAGAGAAAATAAGGATAGAAAAGAAATACAGAATAGCAATGCAAAATTAAATATAGGAAGGTAAAGATTTGTATGTATTAAAGTTTATTGCAATAACAAAAGAACATTAGGAAAAGCAAAGAAAATAGTTGTAGAAAAAATAATAATACACACATAGCATTTAAAAATTAAAACAAAGACAGAGAAAAACACAGAAAAACAAAACACACAAACAAAAAAAATAATAAAAGCAAATCCCCCACAGAATCACAAAGGCCAATATAGAAGCAGAAGTATATAACCAAAATAAAATGTGTGGTTTTAAAAATTAAAAAAAAAAAACTTAAATTTTCCCTTTCCCTCCTCTTCTGCAGCCCTTATACTGTAAATGTTGTAAATGTAATGGTACTTGCAAACTTGTCCCAACGATCTCTAAGATTGACCTCATTTCTTTTCATTCTTTATTCTGTTCCATGGCAGTGATTTCCACCACTCCTTTTCAACTCACTCATTTGTTCTTCTGCCTTAGTTTTTCTATTGGGTTCTTCTAGTGTATATTTGCATTTTGATTATTGTACTATTCATCTCTGTTCATTTGTTGTTTAAATATTTCATCTCTTTGTTAATCACTTGTGTCTTCTCAATCTGTACCTCCACTCATTTTCCAAGATTTTGAATCACATTGACCGTAATTGCTCCGAGCTCTTTTTTAAGGTGGTTTGCCTATCTCCTATTCATTTCCTTGTGCTTTTGTTTTTTTATCTCATTCCATCATCTATAGCACATTTTTCTCTTGTCTCATCCTATCTGACTTTCACTGTTTATAGTCTCCTTTATGTAGGCTGCACAATCGTAGTTCCTCTTGCTTCCAGTATCTATCCCCCAGTGTCTGAATTTAAGCCAGGGGTCTATGTAGGCTTCCTGGTGGGAGGAACTGGTGCCTGCCCTTTGGTGGGTGAAGCTGGCTATTGTCCCTCTGGTAGGGCAGAGCTATGTCAAGGGATGTGTTCGAGGTGTCTGTGAGCCCAACACAGCCTGTTTATTGCTCAGTAGGGCTGTTTTCCTATCTTGCTTCCTTGGCCTGAGGTTTTATACCACTAAAGTCTGTACGTTGTTGGGTGGAGCTGGGTCTTGGTGCCAAAATAGGGACTTCCATGAAAGCTCATGACAATTGATATCCCTTGAGGCCTCCACCAATGCCCTTGTTCTCAAAGTGAGCTATAGCTGACCCTTGCCTCCCCAAGAGAATTTCTAAGATCACTAAGTAGGTCTAGCCCAGGCTCCTAAGGAGGTACTCTTTTATACTGGGTCCAGTACATGTAATACTTTCTGTGTTCCTCCAAGAATGGAGTCTGTGTTTCCCTCAGTCCTGTGAAGTTCCTGCATTCAAGCCCCAATGACCTTCAAGACTAAATGCTCTTGGGATTCTTCCTTCCTATACCAGACCCTTAAGTGCTCTTGAAGTACTATCTTTATGTGGGAATGTCACTATGTGGCCTTCATGGGTTTTATAGTTTTTGATGTGAGGGCTATTGTTAGTGCAGATACCTGTTACCTCTTTCCTCAGCATATGCTGGTCATTATTACAGTAATTGCAGGTGTGACTGCAGATTCTGTGGTGACCTTCGCCTGAACAGGACCTTGAACAGTATTTCCACTGTACTTTATGGTTGCCACTGCTTCGTTGCACGTGAGATCTGCTCCCTAGTTGTTTTAGAGACCCCCCAGAACTGATTTTAGCTGTACTTCTGATCGGAGATATGCAGTGGGCTGAATTGGAGCACTCTCACTGGGAGAGAAGCCACTGAGTATTTCTCCTCTGGATCAGTTCCCTGGCAGGTGTGCTCTGTTGCATCACTTTTCTCCCATTGTGTAAGCTCTAACATTACACTGTTATTTCCATTGCTCTCAGAGTCACAGTTAATGTATGCTGTTAATTGGCCCTGGTATCTCGCAGGTGTCATTTTCACCAGGCCACCAGCATAGATCCACTGAAGTCAGGTCCCAAGATTGGAAGAATTATGGAACTGGGCCCACTGTGGGTGCTATGGAGACTGCTCAGACTCTGGCCTGGCCCAACCCCTATGTGTAAGTCACCCCCAAATCCACAGCTGCTAAATCTAGACCCATCTTGTCTGTGGGAGCCCTCATTGTCCATTCATTTTTCTTTCTGTACTGAGTTTACAAAGCCAGTCATAAGAGTATAAATCTGTGTTTTACACAGCTGTGAGGAAAAACTTTGGCTATTTTTCCTTAGTTGCATGACACCTGGCTCTCAGATATAGCTTTAGCCCCACCTGTACATGCAGGCCACCCACAGAGTTCTGTACACAAAGCTGCCCCAGAGCACAGGAGTCCTCACCAGTGGAGACAGGACAGGAGGAGATGGTGGAAGATGGGAGAGCAAGAAACCATCCTGGCAGGAATGGGTCATGAGCCCTTCCTAGTGCTCAGGGGGACAGAGTCCAGTGCAGGCAGAGGTTGCAATGGTCATTCTGCTCTTTGCACATTATTCAACATGGTATTTTTCTTTCTGTGTCAGCACAGTCTTCTTCCATGAGTATTCCTGGTTGCAGTGTTCCTCATTACTGTCCTCTCATGTTGTTTCTTTGCAGGCAATAGCAATCTTCTTCCTGGATCTGGTCTCCAAACCCCATGTTCCAGTCCCCATCCACACAAGCAGACACACATCTCACACTGGTTATGCAGAGCTCTGGTATGGACCCTGTGTGTATGTGTCGCTTTGTCCTGCCTGGTACAAACACATTGCTGTACTCTTTTTTAAGCCACTGAAGCTCTCCTTCTGTCCCATTTCATCTCCCCATTGTTGAGGGGGCTTATCCTTCTCCCCATTGTTGAGGGGGCTTCTCTGGATACAGGAACCTCTCCTCTCCTTTAGTTTCTCATCAAGGGGAGCAGATCTTATCCCACTTCCTCTTTACTTCCTTTTCCCTTCTTCTTTCTTTCATCCTACTTGGTTACATGGGGGTTTTTCTTTTCTTTTTAGGTATCCAAGGTCCTTTTCTAGTGTTCAGCTGGTGCTCTGGGAATTGTTCCATTTGTAGATGTATTCTCAATGGATTTTTGGAAAAACTCAACATCCTCCTACTCCTTTGCATCTTTGAGCCCTTAAAATGTTTTTTAAGGTAAATATTGTTTTGTTGTATTCAAATACACATAACAGAAAATGTGGCATTTGAATCACTTTGAAGTGGAATTAAGATCATTTGCAATACTGTGCTGAAGGAGGAACTGGCAACCCACTCCAGTATTCTTTTATTTATTTATTTATTTATTTTTTTTACATGTATGTTCCAGATCATTCATATGCATATCCCTGGGCCCTCCCCCCACCAAATTCCCCCCCTCCCATCCCTCCAGACCATCGCCCCAAGTGGTTGTAGGTACTCCTATTCCCTTAGCACAACCACTCCAGTATTCTTGCCTGGAGAAGCTCTTGGACGGAGAAGCCTGGCAGACTATAGTCCATAGGATCACAAAGAGTTGGACAGGACTGAAGCAACTTAGCACACATGCATAATACTGTGCATTACTACTATCCATTTCTGGAATTTTGGATACTATGGCTTGTAAGGAGGCAGTGGGAAAAACTTCCAAAAGTCATTTTTACCTACTTTAAACATTTATGTAGATGCATAGGGAAATTCATTAAAACAAATAAGAAGTTTCTAGAGGCTAAGGCAAGGGGGAAGTGGAAAAATCTTTCCTTCTGAGGGCTAAGTAGTCCAATTATTATAATTTAAATAATGAAATTGTATGTGTTTTAATATCATAGGTATTTACTTTTAAAATGTATGTACTACTATTACTACTACTACTAATGGTAATCTAATTCTGGTTAGTCAATATTTAATAAAGACAGACACGATGCAAAGCACTTTGTATGTATCACCTCATTAAGCCTTCACAATGAAAGTTTGAGGCAGATTTTTTATAAATCCTGTGTTATTGATGACAAAATTGAAACAGAGAGGGGCTTGCTAATTTGTCTGTAGTCACAAACCTAGGAAATAGCCGAACAGCTTTTGTAATTAACTGGGAATAGTATGTTATCATTCTTAAGGCTTATAGTAATTTCTCAGCTTTGCAGTCACATTCCCCTAATCTAATCTCATTCTTCCACATCCAGTTTTGTCACCTTATGCTAAATAATGCACATAGACATTGAACAGACAGGTCAGCGTGTCACTGTCCCCAGATATATCCCTTACATTCCAGGCTTTGTTCTCTTGTGTTTCCTCTCTTTCCATTCTCTCATCAGACAGCCCTATTGTGTTCTCTACTGAATTTGTTTTTATCAAGGTACAAGTGAACCCCATGTTAATAAACCCAAGGAACGCTTTATATCCACTGCTTATTAGCTCTCTCAGAAGTGGTCAGTAGTGTTGATCACTCAGTTCTACCTCAAAGAGTTGACCCTATTTTGCAATAAAACTAATTTCTATTCTCTTATTGCTATTTTAATTTACTGTTTTATCCTGCTCTATTCAACACATAAATGTTTCTATTTCTAAGAGCATTTCTTGGTTTTCTACACACTTTCACTGATCACATCCATTCCTGCTTTCTCGACTAAAATTTGCCATTATTCGGAGAAGCCTGGGAAAGCCAACTTCCAAAAGCACACATGCATAATACTGTGCATTACTACTATCCATTTCTGGAATTTTGGATACTATGGCTTGTAAGGAGGCAGTGGGAAAAACTTCCAAAAGTCATTTTTACCTACTTTAAACATTTATGTAGATGCATAGGGAAATTCATTAAAACAAATAAGAAGTTTCTAGAGGCTAAGGCAAGGGGGAAGTGGAAAAATCTTTCCTTCTGAGGGCTAAGTAGTCCAATTATTATAATTTAAATAATGAAATTGTATGTGTTTTAATATCATAGGTATTTACTTTTAAAATGTATGTACTACTATTACTACTACTACTAATGGTAATCTAATTCTGGTTAGTCAATATTTAATAAAGACAGACACGATGCAAAGCACTTTGTATGTATCACCTCATTAAGCCTTCACAATGAAAGTTTGAGGCAGATTTTTTATAAATCCTGTGTTATTGATGACAAAATTGAAACAGAGAGGGGCTTGCTAATTTGTCTGTAGTCACAAACCTAGGAAATAGCCGAACAGCTTTTGTAATTAACTGGGAATAGTATGTTATCATTCTTAAGGCTTATAGTAATTTCTCAGCTTTGCAGTCACATTCCCCTAATCTAATCTCATTCTTCCACATCCAGTTTTGTCACCTTATGCTAAATAATGCACATAGACATTGAACAGACAGGTCAGCGTGTCACTGTCCCCAGATATATCCCTTACATTCCAGGCTTTGTTCTCTTGTGTTTCCTCTCTTTCCATTCTCTCATCAGACAGCCCTATTGTGTTCTCTACTGAATTTGTTTTTATCAAGGTACAAGTGAACCCCATGTTAATAAACCCAAGGAACGCTTTATATCCACTGCTTATTAGCTCTCTCAGAAGTGGTCAGTAGTGTTGATCACTCAGTTCTACCTCAAAGAGTTGACCCTATTTTGCAATAAAACTAATTTCTATTCTCTTATTGCTATTTTAATTTACTGTTTTATCCTGCTCTATTCAACACATAAATGTTTCTATTTCTAAGAGCATTTCTTGGTTTTTCTACACACTTTCACTGATCACATCCATTCCCACTGCTTTATGCTCTTGACTCCAAAATGTAAATCTCAAGCCATTTTTCTTTAGTTTTGTATGTATAATTCTCTATCTTATATTTCTACTTGTTAGTTTCCCAAGCTTTGCAAACTTTAACAGGTTGAAAACAATTTGAGGGGTTCACCTGAACCAAATTATTCTACCATAGTACTTGGTGCCACCTAAATGGACTCCTAGCTAAAAATTATAGTTAGAACCAGTTTTTCTGGTTCTATTCATCTCTAGTTAGGCCAATAATGCTAAAATATACTCCCAAAGTACTTTTAGTTTTTCTCTACTTTGCTTCAAGTCATAATCAAACTTCTCCTGTGTGGGGCTCTGAATTGAAAGAGGACCGTTGCAAGCATCAGGAAGCTTAAGTGCATTGCTTCAGTTTGGAGCTAAGATGGCGCCTACAGGAAGAGACGAGGGCGTGATCTAAATCACTGCAAGCATAAGGAAGCTTAAGCACATGTTTGCAGTTTGGAGCTAAGATGGCACCTACAGGAAGAGATGAGGGCGTGATCTAAATTGTTAAGTGATTGTCAAAATTTCTGATTGGTTCCCCTGGTTTCTGCACTCGTGGATGATTGCTTGACCTTTAGCTTGGTTGGTGTAATCTATAGGAAGTCCTGCAAAACCCCTTCACTTGCCTATAAAAGCTGTGAATCTACACTAATAAAGCGGAACTTCTTTGACGGAACCCTGTCACGCCTGATTGTCTCCTGCCTGCTGGGGGCTGGAGGAATTTGGATCTCCCGTCAGCCAGGGGCTTTACATTCCAGGCTTTGTTCTCTTGTGTTTCCTCTCTTTCCATTCTCTCATCAGACAGCCCTATTGTGTTCTCTACTGAATTTGTTTATCAAGGTACAAGTGAACCCCATGTTAATAAACCCAAGGAACGCTTTATATCCACTGCTTATTAGCTCTCTCAGAAGTGGTCAGTAGTGTTGATCACTCAGTTCTACCTCAAAGAGTTGACCCTATTTTGCAATAAAACTAATTTCTATTCTCTTATTGCTATTTTAATTTACTGTTTTATCCTGCTCTATTCAACACATAAATGTTTCTATTTCTAAGAGCATTTCTTGGTTTTTCTACACACTTTCACTGATCACATCCATTCCCACTGCTTTATGCTCTTGACTCCAAAATGTAAATCTCAAGCCATTTTTCTTTAGTTTTGTATGTATAATTCTCTATCTTATATTTCTACTTGTTAGTTTCCCAAGCTTTGCAAACTTTAACAGGTTGAAAACAATTTGAGGGGTTCACCTGAACCAAATTATTCTACCATAGTACTTGGTGCCACCTAAATGGACTCCTAGCTAAAAATTATAGTTAGAACCAGTTTTTCTGGTTCTATTCATCTCTAGTTAGGCCAATAATGCTAAAATATACTCCCAAAGTACTTTTAGTTTTTCTCTACTTTGCTTCAAGTCATAATCAAACTTCTCCTGTGTGGGGCTCTGAATTGAAAGAGGACCGTTGCAAGCATCAGGAAGCTTAAGTGCATTGCTTCAGTTTGGAGCTAAGATGGCGCCTACAGGAAGAGACGAGGGCGTGATCTAAATCACTGCAAGCATAAGGAAGCTTAAGCACATGTTTGCAGTTTGGAGCTAAGATGGCACCTACAGGAAGAGATGAGGGCGTGATCTAAATTGTTAAGTGATTGTCAAAATTTCTGATTGGTTCCCCTGGTTTCTGCACTCGTGGATGATTGCTTGACCTTTAGCTTGGTTGGTGTAATCTATAGGAAGTCCCGTGCAAAACCCCCTTCACTTGCCTATAAAAGCTGTGAATCTACACTAATAAAGCGGAACTTCTTTGACGGAACCCCTGTCACGTCTGATTGTCTCCTGCCTGCTGGGGGCTGGGTGGCGAGCAGAAGACCCTCCTCTCTCCGAGATCTCCCGGTTCAGCCAGGGGCAATTCCGCTGCCTTCCTTTCTGCAGAAGGCCCCCGAATGTCATGGCACCTTTGGATGTTTCAGTTAGCTCGCTAGTTGAGGATCAAGGTCTAGTTGAAGTTGTTGTCTACCATCTTGGACCCATTTGATTCCATTTAATTTATTTTGTATCCTTGAGCTATGTTATTCTTTCAAAAGTTGTGCCTTGCCCCTTTCCCTCTTTCTACATTCTCAAACATTCTAAGGGACACATGTACATGCTGTTTCCTGAACCTTGGGTGCTTTTTCAGTGATTCTTCACAGGGCTAGTTCATTTCCTTTTAGATCTTGGGGTTGAATATGTCCATCTTGGAAAGACTTGCCCTATACATACTATCCAAATAAGTCAATATGGTTGTTCTCTATATAAATACACTATTTTATAACCATTTTCATTTTCTATGTAGCATTTATTTAATTTTCTGTAAATGGTAAATTTCAAAGAATGAGAAGATTGACTTTTATTAATTTATTTATTTTTGCTATATACAAAGAATCTAAGACAGTGCATAACACAGAAGAGGTTCTCAGAAATCATTTCTTGAATGAATGACTGGATAAATAAAACACCACATTAAATCGCAGAGATTGTTCAGGCATTAAAATTTGGACACCACTGCACTGCTTATTAGAGAATAGTCTTTTCATAGCAGGCAAGAACTAGTGGAATGTGTTTATAATGATATCAAATCCATAAGATTATTTTGCTTCTTGTATTCTCCAGAGTGCTTGCACATAAGTGAACACCAAGTATGTACTTAACTGAAATATACAACATAGTTTTTGGAAAATAGTTCTGGACTTGCCTTTAGATATGTCCCTGAACTGTCTATATGCATGCCTGGAAGGGTCATCTATTTAAGAAAATATCTCAGTAAAATCTTCTAAATTGCTTACAAGAAGACTTTAAGTCTTCCCCCTACCTGGGTAATGATCAAAGTGCATGGATCTATGTTTTAACAATATCTCAGAATACCTGAGCTCTAGATTATTGCTATAGATTACCACTTTAGGTATAACTCTCAGTTATATCTCCCTGTCTTCTTCAAAATATACTTCCTAGAAGAATGATTGTTTGCCTTACTCCTACTCTTTTTAAGAACTCAACATTTTTCCACAGAAAGTAGCTTAATTCTTATAAGAATATTTTTTAAAGAAAAGTATAGTGAAAGTAGCCCTAAATGATTGGATTCATTTGGTTCTCTAGAGCCTGAAATCCTGATATTTAGATATTTCTAAAATTCTGGATTTACAAATTCTATTCTTAAACCAAGCCATCAAAGACTCCAACCCTTAAATGTATTGCTTTTACTTTCTCACATAAATATATTTAATGAATTGTGTTTAAATTTTGTTTCCAGATTACACACTATAACTTGGAAAGATTGAACTAAGCATTTAATCCATGATTTGATGGTGAATTCAATCCAGTCCCTTAGAAAACATATATTGATGTCTTTTATTTTTAATTTCAATTTGAACATACATTAAAATATAAAACATTGTGAAAATTCAATTCAGTGAATATAAGTTGGTCTTAAAAATATATTCTAAATTTTATTTATTTTGCTATATACAAAGAATCTAAGACAGTGCATAACACAGAAGAGGTTCTCAGAAATCATTTCTTGAATGAATGACTGGATAAATAAAACACCACATTAAATCGCAGAGATTGTTCAGGCATTAAAATTTGGACACCACTGCACTGCTTATTAGAGAATAGTCTTTTCATAGCAGGCAAGAACTAGTGGAATGTGTTTATAATGATATCAAATCCATAAGATTATTTTGCTTCTTGTATTCTCCAGAGTGCTTGCACATAAGTGAACACCAAGTATGTACTTAACTGAAATATACAACATAGTTTTTGGAAAATAGTTCTGGACTTGCCTTTAGATATGTCCCTGAACTGTCTATATGCATGCCTGGAAGGGTCATCTATTTAAGAAAATATCTCAGTAAAATCTTCTAAATTGCTTACAAGAAGACTTTAAGTCTTCCCCCTACCTGGGTAATGATCAAAGTGCATGGATCTATGTTTTAACAATATCTCAGAATACCTGAGCTCTAGATTATTGCTATAGATTACCACTTTAGGTATAACTCTCAGTTATATCTCCCTGTCTTCTTCAAAATATACTTCCTAGAAGAATGATTGTTTGCCTTACTCCTACTCTTTTTAAGAACTCAACATTTTTCCACAGAAAGTAGCTTAATTCTTATAAGAATATTTTTTAAAGAAAAGTATAGTGAAAGTAGCCCTAAATGATTGGATTCATTTGGTTCTCTAGAGCCTGAAATCCTGATATTTAGATATTTCTAAAATTCTGGATTTACAAATTCTATTCTTAAACCAAGCCATCAAAGACTCCAACCCTTAAATGTATTGCTTTTACTTTCTCACATAAATATATTTAATGAATTGTGTTTAAATTTTGTTTCCAGATTACACACTATAACTTGGAAAGATTGAACTAAGCATTTAATCCATGATTTGATGGTGAATTCAATCCAGTCCCTTAGAAAACATATATTGATGTCTTTTATTTTTAATTTCAATTTGAACATACATTAAAATATAAAACATTGTGAAAATTCAATTCAGTGAATATAAGTTGGTCTTAAAAATATATTCTAAATTTTATTCTTACATTCTATAGGTATGAAATTTATACCAAGCTACAGAATATAGCCTCCTAGATTTACTAAATTAAAGCAGATATACATAAGATTATTTCTGAAGGTACCATATTTTCCAACTGGATTTTCCATCTATTTGTTAACTCTGGATGTAGGCCTGGGCAGGGAATGTGGGGCTTTGATAAAGCAGGCATGAATATCAGAAGACAAAGTGGGTGTGTGGATAGACACAGTTGAAAGGTTGATGATTCCTCTGACCTTAATTGACCCTAAGTTTCATTTGTGCAATATTTTGAGCAAGAGCAGATGGTCCATATAAGATAGGAGCAGAAACAGATGGTATCTCACTGTCAGATTTTCTCTCCCGAGACCTGGTGCCTGTCGTTGTATGCTTTATATTGCTCTTTGGCATGCGAAAAAGTTTTTAAGAACTCCTTGAATAGCCAGTGGCTCTCAAAGGATCTTGCTGGCCTTCTGTTTGGGGGAGATGAAGAGGCTTGAGCAAGGGCTAGGAGTAAAAGCCATAGTTACAATACAAGGGTGAACTTCAGTGGAAGAAGTACAGTAAACAATAAGCAAAGTCCCAGATGGTGAGTTAGAAAAGCCCATGCTGTCATCTATAAAATGTACAACAGTGACATGATCACAGGAAAGTGATGAAGTATGCAGACTCTGGAGCTCCAGTTCCAGCAATTCTACCACTCCTGTGTAACCTTGAGCAATTTGCTTAGCTTCCATTTTTCAGTTTCTTGTTTGAAAAGAAGAGGCAACGTCATGGTATCTATCTTGTAGTTTTGTGAGAATCATAAAACATACTGAATGACTGCCGTATGAAAGTATTCAGTAAATATTAACAAGTATTATTTATTGATCCATTCCATATGGTTATTGGTTTAAAAGCAAAAGAGCAGATAGGTGAAACCAGAATTAGGTTATGACAAAAGGGCAGGTTCAGAGATACTATAGCAGAGTAACATGAATTCAAAAAGCATTGATCATCAGTGGTAGGTAGAGGTTTGTTTATAGAATGCAGGCTAATAACAAACTGAGCCCTGATGGGGTAGCCATGATAACCATAATGAGCCCTGGTCATAACAGGAACTGGCAATCATAAAAACCCAGTGAGTGCTTATAGGTTGGGAGTTCGCAGAAAATTTCTTTAAGCCTCTTGAATATGCCCTTGGCCTGAACATGTATATTACAGAGCATCCTGGAAACCACCTGGTGGTAATATCAAATTTCAATCTTCCCCATAGAGAGGAACAGCTGGTCTTTTCAGAAAAAGGATGCTCTCCTTTCCCTATCTCTCCTCTTGATTTTCCCTCTTAAACTCAACACTCACTATGCCCTGTCTTAGTTGCATAAATCAGGTAACAGACACAATTTTATTTAGGCGTTTGCCTCTGTCTCTTGCCACTTTGTCCAAATCCTTGGCAATTAATACTGGATGGTAAAGAGTTGTCAAGGAGAGAAATTTCTTTGGTAGAGTGGTTTTCATCCCCTGATGTTCTAGTGTATAGAATAGAATCTTTAATAAATGCTTTTCACTATTCAGTTCATTCATTGTTTCATTAACTTAACTACATCCTATGATTAAACAGGAACACTATAAATACACACACACACACACACACACATACATATACACAATTAGAACAAAAGGCAAAGTGTTAGGGCAGCAAAATGAAACACTGGGATCTGGGAGAAAGGAAGAGTGATCCCACATGAGACTTAGCCAGACTCTCCTCTGAGTGTTCTGAAGTCTCCGGTGGTGGCAGGGGTTGACCGTGGCCTGCAGGGAGCTCAGAGACACTGTGGCAGTGCTTCTGATAGAGTGTAAAGGAATAGGTCCTTTTCTAGAGGGTCACCATTACCACCACCACAGTTTGGCCTCAGGTCAAACTATAGGGAGGGAACTTAGCTTCACCCAGCAACAGTAGTAACTGGATTAATGATTAAGAGCCTGACCCACCACAGTCAGGGCAGGTCTTTTAGTGCTTAAACATGCAGAACTACAGAAAAACAGTAAAAGAGGCCTTTAGGTCTGACTGCAGTCAGAGGCAAGAAAAAGACTGATAGGGCCATAATTCCTGAATAGCCAGCAAGGGACAGAAGAGTCCCCCAAACAAAAGCATTTACGATTTTGACGCTTTGACTGGCACTGGATTTGCTTCTGGTTTTGATTTCCTTTTCCCTCCCACCACACCTTCTTTTTTTTTCCGCCCTCCTTTGCACTCTGCTGTTGTAGCTACCAATCTTATCAGTATGATTGAACATATTCAATCAATTTTTTAAAAAATGTTTACACAAAATTTTAATTTGTTTATATACTTCTGACCTTTATATACATTAATGTTTATATACATTGGCCTTTTGTGGTTCTGTGGGGGTTTTGTTTTTATTATTTTTGTTTTGTTTTTCTATATTTTCCTCTTTTTTAATTATCAAAAATTTTATATGTATTATTACTATTTCTACAACTATTTCTTTGCTTTCTCTGATGTTATTTTCCCATTCCACCAAACTTTAATACATACAAATCTTTATCTTCGTAGATTTAACTTTGTATTGCTATTCTATATTTCTATTGTATCCTTCCTTTCTCTTCTTTCTTCTCCTCTTCATATTTCTTAGTCTGTTTTATTTTCATTGCTTTATACCCAGTTGGGACCTTGCTCTATCATTGCTGTCCAATTTGTGCTTTAGTTAGTTTGGTTCTTAACTAGTAGATATCATTCTTGGTAACCTCTATTTGCTGTGTTAACACACTGTACTGAATTTTTTTTTTTTTTGACTGTTAGAGTTATGCTATGGCTGTATATGTTTGTATGTATGTTCCGGTATGCTAGATAATCTTTTCATAACATTTAAAATGCCATTTGTCAAAGGTACACCTTCTGTTTCTCATTTATGTATACACTGTGGCAGTGCTTCTGATAGAGTGTAAAGGAATAGGTCCTTTTCTAGAGGGTCACCATTACCACCACCACAGTTTGGCCTCAGGTCAAACTATAGGGAGGGAACTTAGCTTCACCCAGCAACAGTAGTAACTGGATTAATGATTAAGAGCCTGACCCACCACAGTCAGGGCAGGTCTTTTAGTGCTTAAACATGCAGAACTACAGAAAAACAGTAAAAGAGGCCTTTAGGTCTGACTGCAGTCAGAGGCAAGAAAAAGACTGATAGGGCCATAATTCCTGAATAGCCAGCAAGGGACAGAAGAGTCCCCCAAACAAAAGCATTTACGATTTTGACGCTTTGACTGGCACTGGATTTGCTTCTGGTTTTGATTTCCTTTTCCCTCCCACC
This sequence comes from Tragulus kanchil, assembly GCA_022376925.1. NCBI lineage: Eukaryota > Metazoa > Chordata > Mammalia > Artiodactyla > Tragulidae > Tragulus > Tragulus kanchil. The sequence goes on from JAIOJX010000002.1 coordinate 43,802,496, forward strand.
ACACCTTCTTTTTTTTTCCGCCCTCCTTTGCACTCTGCTGTTGTAGCTACCAATCTTATCAGTATGATTGAACATATTCAATCAATTTTTTAAAAAATGTTTACACAAAATTTTAATTTGTTTATATACTTCTGACCTTTATATACATTAATGTTTATATACATTGGCCTTTTGTGGTTCTGTGGGGGTTTTGTTTTTATTATTTTTGTTTTGTTTTTCTATATTTTCCTCTTTTTTAATTATCAAAAATTTTATATGTATTATTACTATTTCTACAACTATTTCTTTGCTTTCTCTGATGTTATTTTCCCATTCCACCAAACTTTAATACATACAAATCTTTATCTTCGTAGATTTAACTTTGTATTGCTATTCTATATTTCTATTGTATCCTTCCTTTCTCTTCTTTCTTCTCCTCTTCATATTTCTTAGTCTGTTTTATTTTCATTGCTTTATACCCAGTTGGGACCTTGCTCTATCATTGCTGTCCAATTTGTGCTTTAGTTAGTTTGGTTCTTAACTAGTAGATATCATTCTTGGTAACCTCTATTTGCTGTGTTAACACACTGTACTGAATTTTTTTTTTTTTTGACTGTTAGAGTTATGCTATGGCTGTATATGTTTGTATGTATGTTCCGGTATGCTAGATAATCTTTTCATAACATTTAAAATGCCATTTGTCAAAGGTACACCTTCTGTTTCTCATTTATGTATACATATTTTAAAAACTTTGGATGCCATAACACACCAGCCATGGAATCTCCATTCCCTAGTCAGGCATCAAGCCCAGGGACTTCAGACAGGGACAGCTGACTCCAAGACTCTACACTACCAGAGAATGCCTAGCATTAGAGAGCATTAAACAGCAAGAACTCCCACAAAGGCAAACACTTGTATGTATTCCTGGCACCACCCAACCACCAGCAGCACCTTGAATAAGATGCCTCATCTAAACAACAAACAAGACAAAAATACAAAACCAGTCGCCCACAGACCTAACTCAAAATCTGGGAAAAGGGATCCTCAAACATAGTTAGTTAAAAAGCTAAGAATAATAGTGAAAAGGAAGAGAAACACTGCACAAACGAAAGAACAATCTACAAATGCACAAGTCCAAATAAACGGAGTAGAATTAGACAAACTTTCTGAAATAGAATTTAGAAGAATGACGGTAACGATGATTCAAAACATCGAAAACGGAATATTAGAGAAAATGCAAGAATCAACTAACACACTGAATAAAGAAATACAAGAACTTAAAAAACAATGGACAGAGACAAACAACTCAATTGCTGAACTTAAGAATACTCTAGAAGGAATCAAGAGCAGGGTATCTGAGACAGAAGAATGGGTAAGTGAGCTGTAAGATAGAATGGTGGAAATAACTGTTGAAGAACAGAGCAAAGCAAAAAAGAATAAAAAGAACTCAGGATAGTCTTAGACATCTCTGGGATAGTACCAAAGGCACCAACATTTGAATTATAGGGGCTCCAGTAGAAGAAGAAAAAAAGAAAGGATATGAGAAAAATTTTCAATAGATTATAGTTGAAAACTTCTCCACTATGGGAAAGGAAATAGTTGATAAAGTTCAAGAAGCACAGAGAGCCCCATGCAGGATAAATGCTAGAAGAAACACTCCAAGACACATATTAATTAAGCTTACCCAAATTAAACACAAGACAGAATACTAAAAGAAGAAAGGGAAAAGCAATTAGTGACATATATGGGAAACTCCATATATTTAATAGCTGATCTTTCAGCAGAGACACTGCAGACCAGAAGGGAATGGCAAGACACATTTATAGCACTGAAGGAGAAAAATCTACAACCACGAATACTTTACTCAGCAAGGATTGCATTCAGAATTGATGGAGAAATCAAAACCTTTACAGATAAGAAAAAATTAAGAGAATTTAGTACCACCAAACCAGCCTTACAAGAAGTGTTAAAGGGACTTATACAGACAACAAGTATAAAAGAAAAAGAAGAAGATCTACAAAACAAAGCCATCAGAACATCTAAGAAGATGACAAGAGGATCATTTGTATCAATAATTACTTCAAATGTAAATGGACTAAATACCCTAACCAAAAGACACAGACTGGCTGAATGGATAAAAAACAAGACCCATACATATGCTGCCTACAAGAAACCCACTTCAAACCTAAAGACATTTACAGTTTGAAAGTTATAGGATGGGAAAAAATATTCAATGTAAATGGAAATTAAAAGAAAGCTGGAATAGCAAGCCTCATATCAGACAAAATAGACCTTAAAATAAAGAGGATTATAAGAGACAAGGCAGGACTGTACCTAATCATGTAGGGATCAATTAAAGAGGAGGAATAGCAATCAAAAATATCTATGCACCCAACACAGGAGCACCCTAGTACATAAGGCAAACACATTCAGAAATAAAAGAAGAAATTTACAGTAACACAATAGAAATGGGAGGCTCGAACACCCCTCTTACACCAATGGACAGATAATCAAAACAGAAAATTAATAAGAAAATACAAGCCTTAAATGACACATTAGAAGGTGTGGATCTCATTGATATCTTCACGACCTTTCATTCAAAAGCAAAAGACTACACTTTCTTCTCAAGTACACATGGAACATTCTCCAGGATAGACCAAATTTTCAGTCATAAATCAAACCACAGTAAATTTAACTAGATAAGACTAGATATCAATTACAAGAAAAAAAAAGATATAGAAAGAGCAAAATGGAACCCTATACTATCTTATGTAAAAGAGATAACTATTGTCAATGCTCTGTGAGTCTAAGAGATCACACAAAGGGGATATGTGATGGGCCTGGGATGGGCATGGGGGAATAGGTTACATATATGACTAATCTAGAATCATATGTATCTGTAAACAACAAAACTCTGTAAAATCAAAAAAGCAAAATCCAAAACTTGGGATTGTGAAAAAACCCACTATAAACACAAACACATGGATATTGAAGAACATGTAACTAAAAAACAAACAGATTATCAAACAAATTAAAAGACAAATTTAAAAAATTTCCTAGAAGGAAATGACAATGAAATCATAATAGCACAAAACCTATGGAATACTGCAGCACAGTTCTAAGAGGGAAGTTTATAGCAATATAATCCTTCTCAAGAAACAAGAAAAAACATCAAAAAGACAATCTAACTTTAAACTTAAAACAACAGGAAAAAGAAGAACAAAAAGCCCGACAGTTAACAGAAGAGAAATCATAAATATCAGAGCAGAAATAAATTGAGAAATGAAAGAAACAATTCTAAAGATAAATAAATTGAAAAGCTTATTTTCAGAAAGGTAAACAAAATGAACAAACCATTAGCTAGACTCATCAAAAAAAAAAGAGAGAAGAACCAAATCAACAAAATCAGAAATGAAAAAGAAGCGGTTATAGTAGACAATACAGACATACAAAGGATTATAAAAAAAAGACTATTAAACAACTATACGGCAATAAACCAGATAATCTGGAAGAAACGGGCAGATTCTCAGAGAAGTTCAATCTTCTAAGACTGAACCAGGAAGAGACAGCAATTATGAACAACACAATTACAAGCTCAGAAATCAAAACTGTGATCAAAAACCTACCCAGAAATAAAAGCCCAGGAACAGATGGCCTCACAGGTGAATTCTACCAAATGATTAAAGAATGCCTATCATTCTAAAACTTTTTTCAAAAAATTGCCCAAGAAGGAACACTTCCAAACACATTCTATGAGGCCACCATCACCATGATACCAAAACCAGGCAAAGACAGCACACACAAAAAACTACAGGCCAATATCATTACTGAATATAGATGCAAAAATCCTCAACAAAATTCTAGTAAATGGAATTCAGCAGCTTATAAAAACCTCATGCATCATGATCAAGTTGGGTTTATCCCAGGCATGCAAAGACTCTTCAATATCCACAAATAAATCAATGTGATACACTGTATCAACCAACCGAAAGACAAATGTCACATGATAATCTCAATAGATGCAGAAAAAGCCTTTGACAAAATCCAGCACCCATTTATGATAAAAACGCTTCAAAAAATGGGCATAGAAGGAACTTGTCTCAACATAGTGAAAGCCATATATGGGAAGCCCACAGAGAACATTATTCTCAATTGTGAAAAACTGAAAGCATTCCCTCTAAGATCAGGAACAAGACAAGGGTGTCCACTTTCACCAGTATTATTCAACATAGTCCTGAAAGTTTTAGCTACAGCAATGATAGAATAAAAGGAAATAAAAGGAATCCAGCATCCATGCATTTTAAAATATATTTTTTTATTTTACTGATTATAAAAGTAGTGTATGGACATCATAAAATATTTAGAAATGCCGGAGACACTTGTTAAAGAGTTAACTTATGCCTCAGTTAGGGCTTTTACTAATTGCAAGTAATAGAAACTGTCTGTCTTAAGCACAAGAATATCAAGAACTCGCAAAATCTATGTGACAAAACTGAAAGTGAGTAGAAACAAGGGCCATCCAGAGGGCAAGAAAGAAAGAAATCCAATCATATTTATAGTTGAAATAGCCTGGCCAAATGGTGTGGCCCAATTTCAGGAGACTACTGAGGTGTGCAAGTGTTAGGTTGCTTCAGAAATGTCAGACTCTTTGTGAGACTATGCATTGCAGTCCACCATGCTCCTCTGTCCATAGGATTCTCCAGGCAAGAATACTGGAGCGAGTTGCCATCCCCATCTCTGGGGCATCTTCCCACCCAAGGATTGAACCCATGTCTCCTGTAGTTTCTGCATTGCAGGTGGATTCTTTACCACTGAGTCACCAGGAAGCTATGATTTCTCAAAATTTAATGCTCATCCAAATCACTTGGGGATCTTGTTCTACTCCAGGTTCTAGGACTACTTTGGGCCATAGTCTGCCCTTCTGATAAGCTTCAGGTGATCCTAATGCATCACAGCAGACAGCACAAACTCCGGTATTGTAAGATATAGAATGATTCCCAACAGTTCCTTACACATCAATTCTCCAGTTTTTGATTTAAATTCACACTCAAATTCCCACTTGTATGTTCAAAGTAAAATGCTAAGTATATTGTTCCCAAAAAAAAAATTGTATGTCTCAAGTATTTGACAAAATCCAGCACCCATTTATGATAAAAACGCTTCAAAAAATGGGCATAGAAGGAACTTGTCTCAACATAGTGAAAGCCATATATGGGAAGCCCACAGAGAACATTATTCTCAATTGTGAAAAACTGAAAGCATTCCCTCTAAGATCAGGAACAAGACAAGGGTGTCCACTTTCACCAGTATTATTCAACATAGTCCTGAAAGTTTTAGCTACAGCAATGATAGAATAAAAGGAAATAAAAGGAATCCAGCATCCATGCATTTTAAAATATATTTTTTTATTTTACTGATTATAAAAGTAGTGTATGGACATCATAAAATATTTAGAAATGCCGGAGACACTTGTTAAAGAGTTAACTTATGCCTCAGTTAGGGCTTTTACTAATTGCAAGTAATAGAAACTGTCTGTCTTAAGCACAAGAATATCAAGAACTCGCAAAATCTATGTGACAAAACTGAAAGTGAGTAGAAACAAGGGCCATCCAGAGGGCAAGAAAGAAAGAAATCCAATCATATTTATAGTTGAAATAGCCTGGCCAAATGGTGTGGCCCAATTTCAGGAGACTACTGAGGTGTGCAAGTGTTAGGTTGCTTCAGAAATGTCAGACTCTTTGTGAGACTATGCATTGCAGTCCACCATGCTCCTCTGTCCATAGGATTCTCCAGGCAAGAATACTGGAGCGAGTTGCCATCCCCATCTCTGGGGCATCTTCCCACCCAAGGATTGAACCCATGTCTCCTGTAGTTTCTGCATTGCAGGTGGATTCTTTACCACTGAGTCACCAGGAAGCTATGATTTCTCAAAATTTAATGCTCATCCAAATCACTTGGGGATCTTGTTCTACTCCAGGTTCTAGGACTACTTTGGGCCATAGTCTGCCCTTCTGATAAGCTTCAGGTGATCCTAATGCATCACAGCAGACAGCACAAACTCCGGTATTGTAAGATATAGAATGATTCCCAACAGTTCCTTACACATCAATTCTCCAGTTTTTGATTTAAATTCACACTCAAATTCCCACTTGTATGTTCAAAGTAAAATGCTAAGTATATTGTTACCAGGGAGCAAGAAGAGAGAAAATTAAGACCCTTTTAATAGTGAGTATGGGTATTATTATATAAGGGACACATTTTAAGTAGGAAACAAGGAAAGAAACTTTCAACTTATACTCCTAAAATACAGAGATAAACATTATTCAGGGTTATTCCTTTAACTTTATGTTTTATGATTTTTTTCTAATGAATGAACAATATCAGAAAGTTTTAAATTATATACTTTGACAAAACTCTGAAATAAAGATTGCTTACTTTCCAACAAACAGATTCATATGCCTCAGTAATCAATATTTTGATTCAGAAATCAAATCAGTATTTGTGTCTAAATAAATACCAGACCAAGATACACCAAAATAGTATCTGCAAAAAATTGGCAAGGTTTTCGTTAGAAACAATTCTGGGTTTCCTCCAAAACCTCAGGAAGAATGGGCCACTGAGGCCCTGCATTCTAATCTTTTGGAGTATATGTGCAATAATTTTACCTAGAAAGTATGTAAACCAGTTATAATCACTTGCATATTCTGGCCAAATTAGTTATTTTAAGCAATGCAAACTCCTAATGAATTCCCTGGAATAAATTAGCTGTAAAATGAACTCTTAACTAACAAGTTTGGCTTGCAAATCAAATGTAGGACTATGTCTGCCAAAAATGATGATTTGGGTCTTGGAATTCTTTAGTTAATGCCATTCGTTCTTTTTTTTTTTTTTTAATGTAATTCATTCTGACAGTAATCAGATAATAGGACAGTATTAAGGCTATTCTTGTTTATGACAAGTCAACTAGGTTATTGGTAAAAAAAAAAAAAAAAAAAAACACCCATAAGGGATGTGCATTAAGTTTATCCAAAGGCAATTTTAAATCTTTAAGATACAAGTAAAAAACAAGAGTTAATTATAATTCCTTTTTCACTTATTTGACTTTGTTAGTTGATGTGAATAGACCATCTTTATCAATTTTACTTTCAAGCAAAGTCTGTAATATAGCAACACCTAATAATTAAGAAATAAGGCATATATACTGAATTCATAAAACTAAATTTTAAGTCATTCCTTGTTAACAGAAATGTTAACACTTTTAATGCTATTTATCAAGGCTTCCCTGTTCTTTACTGTTTCCTGGAGTTTGTTCAAACTCATGTCTATTGACTCGGTGTTGCCATGCAAACATCTTACCCTCTTTTTCCCTTTCTTGTCAAAGCTTCAATCTTACCCAACATCAGGGTCTTTTCCAGTGAGTTGGTTCCCATAGCTTTCAACTTTGGTGGCTAAAGTAATTTAAAACATTTTAAGTAGGAAACAAGGAAAGAAACTTTCAACTTATACTCCTAAAATACAGAGATAAACATTATTCAGGGTTATTCCTTTAACTTTATGTTTTATGATTTTTTTCTAATGAATGAACAATATCAGAAAGTTTTAAATTATATACTTTGACAAAACTCTGAAATAAAGATTGCTTACTTTCCAACAAACAGATTCATATGCCTCAGTAATCAATATTTTGATTCAGAAATCAAATCAGTATTTGTGTCTAAATAAATACCAGACCAAGATACACCAAAATAGTATCTGCAAAAAATTGGCAAGGTTTTCGTTAGAAACAATTCTGGGTTTCCTCCAAAACCTCAGGAAGAATGGGCCACTGAGGCCCTGCATTCTAATCTTTTGGAGTATATGTGCAATAATTTTACCTAGAAAGTATGTAAACCAGTTATAATCACTTGCATATTCTGGCCAAATTAGTTATTTTAAGCAATGCAAACTCCTAATGAATTCCCTGGAATAAATTAGCTGTAAAATGAACTCTTAACTAACAAGTTTGGCTTGCAAATCAAATGTAGGACTATGTCTGCCAAAAATGATGATTTGGGTCTTGGAATTCTTTAGTTAATGCCATTCGTTCTTTTTTTTTTTTTTTAATGTAATTCATTCTGACAGTAATCAGATAATAGGACAGTATTAAGGCTATTCTTGTTTATGACAAGTCAACTAGGTTATTGGTAAAAAAAAAAAAAACACCCATAAGGGATGTGCATTAAGTTTATCCAAAGGCAATTTTAAATCTTTAAGATACAAGTAAAAAACAAGAGTTAATTATAATTCCTTTTTCACTTATTTGACTTTGTTAGTTGATGTGAATAGACCATCTTTATCAATTTTACTTTCAAGCAAAGTCTGTAATATAGCAACACCTAATAATTAAGAAATAAGGCATATATACTGAATTCATAAAACTAAATTTTAAGTCATTCCTTGTTAACAGAAATGTTAACACTTTTAATGCTATTTATCAAGGCTTCCCTGTTCTTTACTGTTTCCTGGAGTTTGTTCAAACTCATGTCTATTGACTCGGTGTTGCCATGCAAACATCTTACCCTCTTTTTCCCCTTTCTTGTCAAAGCTTCAATCTTACCCAACATCAGGGTCTTTTCCAGTGAGTTGGCTCTTCCCAACTGCAGCTTCTCAACTTTGGTGGCTAAAGTAATGGAGCTTCAGCTTCAGCATTAGCCTTTCCAATGAATATTGAAGGTTTATATCTTTTAGGATTGACTGGTTTGATCTTGTTGAAGTCCAAGTGAGTCTCAAAAGCTGAGATGCTGAGACTGAGTTTTAACATACTCAAGGTCCAATTCTCAGTTCAGGGACTACAGCTCCTCTCCCCAGAAAATGGGTCTTTCATTAAACCATGAGTTTAATAACTAAGGAGCCTGCAAAGATCTGAAAGAAGTATTCCATGAGAAAGCAGTTTGCATAAGCCTAAACCAAGCCTATTCCATACTAGTACAATACATTAATAAAATATAAAAATAGTTTTTCCCTTGTTTTAATTTGAATTTAAAAATGTGTTCAGATGTGGTTGGTTAATTACCTGTATCTAGCCTCACTATTGCCTAAATGGAAGGAAAAGAACAGGATGATAAAGCTAAACCTATTCACTGAGGATAAACTCAAAATTCCTCTACAATTTGAGATATCCAAATGACCTCTTTGTATTCTTACATATCTTTATCCTGCTTCAGAATAAAATCAATGGATCACCAGGAAATTCTCATTAAAATACAAACACAGTAATCCAAAAAAAAAAAAAAGGAAGAAGGTACAGTTTAAATGTTGATTTCAGTAGTGGGAGGGAAGTAGAAATAAATGTGTTATTCAGAGAAATAAATGTATTATTGATACCCTATCAAAACCATCCTTCCACTAGATTAAAGAAATGTTTGACAACTGAGAAGACTACAGGTGACCTTCTCAAGCCTCTTGCTGTAATACCTCTAAAAGGCTTCATATTCACAGTTTAGGTAAGGAGAAGCAGTGCCCTGAGTGAAACTGATTTGATGCATGACTGTTTTCCACACATTTGAGCAGTATTTGTGTTGTCCATAAGAACCAATGGTGCTTAGAAACAATCATGAGGATAAAATCTTTCCAGCTGGCTGAGATATCCAGAAAAGTTGTTCATTTAGTGAAGTTACCTTACATCAAAAATCCCCTTGCTTAGCCAAGAAGCAAGTTAACCCAAAGCTTACTGTGGAAATAGTCACTATCTGCTGCATTTGCTTTTATGTATATGATTGTGTTTGGTGTTGGTGTTTGTGTGTGCATGTACATATGTTCAGATAGATGGAAAGAGAAAAGAAGAAGAAAAAATCAGAGGGGGAAGAAAGGAAGCCATATTATATAAAACGTCAGATTTTCAAGAGTTGGTGTGGAATATTACAACTATATAGAGTGAAAACCAGTGTAAAAAGTCCAGGATGGTCTCCTGACACTTTCTATTTGTCAGTACAGAATCTTTCTTAGACCATCTCTTTTTCTTCTCATTCAGGGCCTATTGGTCTGCATTATTACAGTGTTCTCTCCTTTCTACCTCCACATGCCAAAGGCAATCATGCCCCCCCCCTCTCTCTTTTAGCTATAAAATAAGAGAGATTTATTCCCTAACAATATGTGTGTGTTCTACTACAATCATAACATGATATACTAACATGTTGGATATCCCAGAGTGGCTATCTTGGCATTCTAGTATTCTATACTTGTCAGTGCATCACAAAAATCCATTCATGTGAGTATTTTCTTTAAGTTCTTCCATAGATTCTCTCATATTAAAGCTGTCATGTAAGACTTATGCTTCCTTTGAGAAACTGATGTAATTAATCTACCAATTCCAATAAGCAGAGGGCATGTGGTCCACGTAACACAAACTGAATTTTAAAATCTTCAGTTTGAAATTTAGTTGGGAATGTATGAGATTGGTGCCATCAGAAAAGTCTCCAGAGAGATAAAGATATTGAGGCCAGCACAGGGTATGGATCAACCCTGTTAGTGACACTAGAGTAAGTGATATGGGAACTATGAAGAAGCTAGTTTCCTTGTCAGTTAGGCAGAAGGAAGACTGGGTCACTTTCAAATACATGCTGTATTTCCCTTACTATTTTTTGTTTTCACTTTTTATTTTATATCAGAGTGTCATTGATTTAACCATGTTGTTGTAGTCTCAGATGCACAGCAAAGCAATTCAGTTATATATATATATGCATATATACATATGCATATATATATATATATATATATGTATATATGTCAAGTGTTCTTCAATGCAGCTTCCTGAATAAGCTATCAGTCATTATAATGTGCTGATTGAAGATTGAAATACAATGGTAAAATTGAGAACTGGATACATTCTAAGCATTTTTCTTAGAGAATACCCATAAAAAAAGAGTAAAACAGTGCTAGCCTGAATGCCGCCTACCACTTACCCTAGACTTGGAAGGATAAAAAGGAGAAGATTCAAATGCCAAAGAAGAGTAATTTTCAGGAGGATCATTGAGGCAAAAGGTGAGTGGACATTGTCCCAGAACCTGTATGTCTTTGAGAGGTGCCATGGACTCATTGGAAAAGACCCTGATCCTGGGAAATATTGAAAACAGGAGGAGAATGGGATGACAAGAGTACAAGATGGTTGGATACCATCACTGACTAAATGGACATGAGCTTGAGCAAGTTCTGGGAGACGGTGAAGGACAAGGAAGCCTGGAGTGCTGCAGTCCATGGGGTCACAAAGAATTGGGCATGACTGAGCAACTGAACAACAACAGTATTTTTAAATTAAGTATCAGACTTGTAACCAAATGAAGACTCTCAGCCACATAGTTACTGCTTGAAGGAATCCTAAGAAGGTTTGTCTTGGGAGATCCTGCATACTATAATTATTCATTCCTGTGAAATCCCCTTCTGGATGGAGCTCCAGATTCTGAGAGGGAAAGAAAAGAGGGTGCAGCACTCTCAGCATAGGCTGATCTCCAGTTTATTTTGTAAAATAAAATTAAGACCATTAATGCTGCCAAGATTAACTTTCAAATAGCACGTCTCCTGTATACTATTGTGAAAAAGGGATCTCTTTTGCTACTCTGATTTGTTTTAGCATAGGTAAATGTCGGATATCAGGTAGGAAGGGAGATAAAATGTACCCTGGTCTAATCCTAAAATTAGCGATATGAGAAAGTTATTATCATTATCCTCATCTTACAGATTAAAACTAGGAGAGTTTAAGGGATTTACCTTCAGTAACAGCCTTAAAATTGGCAGAACTACGATTAGAAGAAGCTGGATTCTACCCCTCCGAAGCTTGTGCTCTTAACCACCAAAATACATATGGTGTCTTTTAGAACTCAGAAAATGATGTTGCGCTGGGGCCTTCCGCAGAGTGAAGGCAGCAGGATTGCCCCGGCTCAGAAAAATGAGCCTTGCATAGAAATACAGGTAAAATTGAGAGTACATTCTAAGCATTTTCTTAGAGAATACCCATAAAAAAAGAGTAAAACAGTGCTAGCCTGAATGCCGCCTACCACTTACCCTAGACTTGGAAGGATAAAAAGGAGAAGATTCAAATGCCAAAGAAGAGTAATTTTCAGGAGGATCATTGAGGCAAAAGGTGAGTGGACATTGTCCCAGAACCTGTATGTCTTTGAGAGGTGCCATGGACTCATTGGAAAAGACCCTGATCCTGGGAAATATTGAAAACAGGAGGAGAATGGGATGACAAGAGTACAAGATGGTTGGATACCATCACTGACTAAATGGACATGAGCTTGAGCAAGTTCTGGGAGACGGTGAAGGACAAGGAAGCCTGGAGTGCTGCAGTCCATGGGGTCACAAAGAATTGGGCATGACTGAGCAACTGAACAACAACAGTATTTTTAAATTAAGTATCAGACTTGTAACCAAATGAAGACTCTCAGCCACATAGTTACTGCTTGAAGGAATCCTAAGAAGGTTTGTCTTGGGAGATCCTGCATACTATAATTATTCATTCCTGTGAAATCCCCTTCTGGATGGAGCTCCAGATTCTGAGAGGGAAAGAAAAGAGGGTGCAGCACTCTCAGCATAGGCTGATCTCCAGTTTATTTTGTAAAATAAAATTAAGACCATTAATGCTGCCAAGATTAACTTTCAAATAGCACGTCTCCTGTATACTATTGTGAAAAAGGGATCTCTTTTGCTACTCTGATTTGTTTTAGCATAGGTAAATGTCGGATATCAGGTAGGAAGGGAGATAAAATGTACCCTGGTCTAATCCTAAAATTAGCGATATGAGAAAGTTATTATCATTATCCTCATCTTACAGATTAAAACTAGGAGAGTTTAAGGGATTTACCTTCAGTAACAGCCTTAAAATTGGCAGAACTACGATTAGAAGAAGCTGGATTCTACCCCTCCGAAGCTTGTGCTCTTAACCACCAAAATACATATGGTGTCTTTTAGAACTCAGAAAAATGATGTTGCGCGGGGGCCTTCCGCAGAGAGTGAAGGCAGCAGGATTGCCCCCGGCTGAACAGGGAGATCTCGGAGAGAGATGAGCCTTGCTGCCGTGCCCCCTCCCACCCGCCGGAGCATGCCAGGGACGATCAGACACGGCAGGGGTTCTGTCGGAGCAGTTCTGCTTTATTAATGCAGATCCACAGTTTTTATAGGCAAGTGAAGAGGGTTTTGTACAGGACTTCCTATAGATTACACCATCAAGCTAAAGGTCAAGCAATCATTCACGAGTGCGGAAACCAGGGGAACCAATCAGAAATTTTGACCATCAATTAACAATTTAGATCACGCCCTGTCTCTTCCTGTAGGCCCCATCTTAGCTGCAAACATGTGCTTAAGCTTCTTTAAACAATGTGCTTAAGCTTCCCTTCATTCCCACGTCCCTTCCTGTAGGTGCCATCTTAGCTCCAAACTGCAAACATGTGCTTAAGCTTCTTTAAACAATGTGCTTAAGCTTCCTTATGCTTGCAACGGTCCTCTTTCAATTCAGAGCCCCACATCGTTGTGTCATTTTTTTTCATTCATTTTGTAAACAATTTTTTCTTAGTGCCTAATAAGTTCCAACCTGTATAATGACTTGGGAAATACAATGGCTACTACCTTCATGCAGCTCACAGAATTTCAGGGCTTAGGAAGCTTCTCTGGGGTTTCAGAAATCCAACAAAAAACCTTTGAAAAGAAACTCCTTACTGCACTGATGTCCCACGAAAGACAAAGCCCTTGAACTTTTAAGAAGACTCCAGTCTCCTGCTCACTTCATTAACCTGTCCCAGATTAAACTAAAGATCACATGCTAAAAACGAGTTTTGTAGAAGTTCTCTTCCCACCTAGACTTAAAGCCCCTGCACAGAGACAGAACAAGGGCTCTTTGGGGAATTCAGAGCTGGAGATAAAATGTACCCTGGTCTAATCCTAAAATTAGCGATATGAGAAAGTTATTATCATTATCCTCATCTTACAGATTAAAACTAGGAGAGTTTAAGGGATTTACCTTCAGTAACAGCCTTAAAATTGGCAGAACTACGATTAGAAGAAGCTGGATTCTACCCCTCCGAAGCTTGTGCTCTTAACCACCAAAATACATATGGTGTCTTTTAGAACTCAGAAAAATGATGTTGCGCGGGGGCCTTCCGCAGAGAGTGAAGGCAGCAGGATTGCCCCCGGCTGAACAGGGAGATCTCGGAGAGAGATGAGCCTTGCTGCCGTGCCCCCTCCCACCCGCCGGAGCATGCCAGGGACGATCAGACACGGCAGGGGTTCTGTCGGAGCAGTTCTGCTTTATTAATGCAGATCCACAGTTTTTATAGGCAAGTGAAGAGGGTTTTGTACAGGACTTCCTATAGATTACACCATCAAGCTAAAGGTCAAGCAATCATTCACGAGTGCGGAAACCAGGGGAACCAATCAGAAATTTTGACCATCAATTAACAATTTAGATCACGCCCTGTCTCTTCCTGTAGGCCCCATCTTAGCTGCAAACATGTGCTTAAGCTTCTTTAAACAATGTGCTTAAGCTTCCCTTCTTTCCCCACGTCCCTTCCTGTAGGTGCCATCTTAGCTCCAAACTGCAAACATGTGCTTAAGCTTCTTTAAACAATGTGCTTAAGCTTCCTTATGCTTGCAACGGTCCTCTTTCAATTCAGAGCCCCACATCGTTGTGTCATTTTTTTTCATTCATTTTGTAAACAATTTTTTCTTAGTGCCTAATAAGTTCCAACCTGTATAATGACTTGGGAAATACAATGGCTACTACCTTCATGCAGCTCACAGAATTTCAGGGCTTAGGAAGCTTCTCTGGGGTTTCAGAAATCCAACAAAAAACCTTTGAAAAGAAACTCCTTACTGCACTGATGTCCCACGAAAGACAAAGCCCTTGAACTTTTAAGAAGACTCCAGTCTCCTGCTCACTTCATTAACCTGTCCCAGATTAAACTAAAGATCACATGCTAAAAAAACGAGTTTTGTAGAAGTTCTCTTTCCCACCTAGACTTAAAGCCTACACACTGTTAAAAGCTGGTGTCTGCACAGAGACAGAACAAGGGCTCTTTGGGGAATTCAGAGCTGTGCAGGTGGAGATTCTCACTGCTTGCTTCCGAGCTCTGTCACCTGGCATCTGAATCCCATAAGCAACAAGTCTAGGAAAGATAAATTGTAGTGGGATGTTTCTGTTCTCCAGGTCCAGGTGTTGAACAGCTGGTAAAGGCCAGGGGCCCCCAAAGCTGTAAGCAATAAGTTCTGCTGAAACCTTGGCCATTTCACGTCACTACAGACTTCTCATGTTAATAATCACTGCCCTGAGCAAAACAGAAGCTCAGGTGTGTTATGTCACTTTATACCCACATAGTCACCTGGTTTGGATTCACAGTTGGGCCTTGAAAAAGTGACAGGCAGAAGGTTGTGATTTAGATAGGGAGTAGGTAATTAAGGCAAAAATGCCTGGAAGGGCAGCCTCAGTTAAAGTTGTTTCACAGTCTTGATTAGAAGCTTCCAATGTCCAAAAAGTCAATTTGAGAATACCTTGAACACGCGCACGCACACACACACACACACACGCACACACACACACACACACCACACACCACAAATGTCTGAAGGTGCATTGAGCTGTTTAGGCTACTGACAGTAACTCAGAATATTATGAGCACTTAAATTGTGACATAGGATTACATGCTTCTTTATGAAAGTCTTACAGGCAAAAAAAGGAAGAAAAATTTAAAACTTACGCAGTAAAACCATTTGGCAATTTACCTGCACTAAAAATTAAGCTGGCCTTAATGCAACAAACCAGAGATATATATGCTGGTTCACTTCAAGTGCCTCCTCTATGAAAAACTGTGTAGCCACATTTTGATCTTTTTAGTTTTATGCATCTCTGCATAGAAATACAAGGATATTGATGCAACCTGTCAAGTCAGATTTTTACCTTTTTTGTTGCTTTATGACACAAATGCCTATGTGTTCAATGTAGCAGCTCACAGAATTTCAGGGCTTAGGAAGCTTCTCTGGGGTTTCAGACCAAAACCTTGAAAAGAAACTCCTTACTGCACTGATGTCCCACGAAAGACAAAGCCCTTGAACTTTTAAGAAGACTCCAGTCTCCTGCTCACTTCATTAACCTGTCCCAGATTAAACTAAAGATCACATGCTAAAAACGAGTTTTGTAGAAGTTCTCTTTCCCACCTAGACTTAACGCCTACACACTGTTCAAAGCTGGTGTCTGCACAGAGACAGAACAAGGGCTCTTTGGGGAATTCAGAGCTGTGCAGGTGGAGATTCTCACTGCTTGCTTCCGAGCTCTGTCACCTGGCATCTGAATCCCATAAGCAACAAGTCTAGGAAAGATAAATTGTAGTGGGATGTTTCTGTTCTCCAGGTCCAGGTGTTGAACAGCTGGTAAAGGCCAGGGGCCCCCAAAGCTGTAAGCAATAAGTTCTGCTGAAACCTTGGCCATTTCACGTCACTACAGACTTCTCATGTTAATAATCACTGCCCTGAGCAAAACAGAAGCTCAGGTGTGTTATGTCACTTTATACCCACATAGTCACCTGGTTTGGATTCACAGTTGGGCCTTGAAAAAGTGACAGGCAGAAGGTTGTGATTTAGATAGGGAGTAGGTAATTAAGGCAAAAATGCCTGGAAGGGCAGCCTCAGTTAAAGTTGTTTCACAGTCTTGATTAGAAGCTTCCAATGTCCAAAAAGTCAATTTGAGAATACCTTGAACACGCGCACGCACACACACACACACACACGCACACACACACACACACACCACACACCACACACCACAAATGTCTGAAGGTGCATTGAGCTGTTTAGGCTACTGACAGTAACTCAGAATATTATGAGCACTTAAATTGTGACATAGGATTACATGCTTCTTTATGAAAGTCTTACAGGCAAAAAAAGGAAGAAAAATTTAAAACTTACGCAGTAAAACCATTTGGCAATTTACCTGCACTAAAAATTAAGCTGGCCTTAATGCAACAAACCAGAGATATATATGCTGGTTCACTTCAAGTGCCTCCTCTATGAAAAACTGTGTAGCCACATTTTGATCTTTTTAGTTTTATGCATCTCTGCATAGAAATACAAGGATATTGATGCAACCTGTCAAGTCAGATTTTTACCTTTTTTGTTGCTTTATGACACAAATGCCTATGTGTTCAATGTACTTCAAAAAGATAGTCTATTCATTGTAACTTTAAGAAACATTTATTTTATTTTGGACTAACAATATTGTCTTAGTTTTATATATACACAAAAGTGATTCAGTTATACATATACATGTATCTATTTTTCAAATTATTTTTCTATATACACTTGAATGTTATTTAGTCATAAAAAGGAAGACTGGACATTTGTGATAACATTCGTGAACTTGGAGAGTATTACACTAAGTGAGATAAGCCAGACAAAGACAAATGTTATATATGATTTCATTTATATACATATATAATATTAAAAAAGAAAAAAGCTAGTTCATAGAAATAGAGAATATAATAGTTGTTTCCAGAAGGCTGAGAGAAAGGAAAACTGGGGAGATATAGATCAAAGGGTATAAAATATCACTTATAAGATGAATAAGTTCTGAGTATCTAATTTACAGCATGGTGACTATAATTGACAAAGCTTAAAAGTTGCTGAGAGTAAATCTTAAGTGCTCTCAACACATACACATACACACAAAGTTAGCTATGTGAAGTGGAAAGTTATTTATTTTAACTTTGGCAATCATTCCACAAATGTATATTAGTATATCATCCTGTTGTACACTAAAGTATATATTATATTATATTATTGGCAAATACAAGTATAATAAAATTATACTTGCCAATTATTTTTCAATAAATTTGGAAAATAGTGTATGGTAATTTCCTCTGTTTTGAGTTAACTGCTGATCAGCTGGTATGTGACCAGAGGACTCAAGTGGTAAATGGAATTAACCAGGTTTTCCGCGCTTCAGTCATTTGATTTTCTATTTCCTACATCGAGGAGAGAATTGAAGCCCTCTAAGGAAACAGTTTATTGCAAGTTAATTATAAATATAATTGACACTAGATCTCAATGTGTGGTGTGCTCTGAATATATAGCTTGCTGACCAAAAAAAAAAAAACTGGTTTAGAGGAAATCAAGGTTTAACCATGGTCATGAAACTGATCACTATACTTTAAAATTTTAAGCCTGTGCCTAGAGTATAATAATGATACTAATAATAACCTCTTATGGACCAAAGACTACTATTTAATCATTGTACTAACATTTTATTTAATCTTCATCACCGATATAGTTACATTTCACTCATGTGAAACTTGATATTCAGAACACTTAAGTAACTTGCCTCAAATTCAAATATAAGTCTATTACCTAACCAAGGCTTGAACCCAACTGGTAAGATTTCAAGCTCTTAGATTCTATGCCATTGTGCTTTCAAGAATGCCAAGGGAGGATAAAACCTCCAAGTAATTAGGAGCACAGGTGAATGTGTTAGCGCCTTTTCTCTCCCACAGCTATCTATGCTGGGTGAAATCCTGCCCCTTCTTTGTCCTCTATGATTTTGGAAGCTTGGGAACCCTATGGATGTATGTTCAAACACAGTTATAACTTTCTTATTACGTGAATTAGTATAAATTGCTTAACCTGTCTGAACAATTCTTACCTTATAGAATTATTGTGAAGAATGACTACATTGATTTATATAGATTATTCTTTCCATATCAGGCACAGAGCAGGTAGGTGTTTATTAAAGGAAGTTACTGTTTGCTACTTAAGCAAGAAGACTATTTCTCAGAACTGAAGGAACTCTTGTCTTTATCCATGGCTGCATGGATTATTGTTTTACCTCCTCCCCGCTTGAAAATTTACCATGGTTATTTGGCGGCATTCAATTTTCCCAACTAACTTGCAAAGTGTCTGATGTCAGGGCTGACCTCTGGTAACCATCTTTGCTTATTTTCTCCAGAATGGGAATGATGCATACTTTTGTCATTAAAATTTTGGCACAGGGGCTTCCTTGGTGGTTCAGTGGGTAAGGAGTCTGTCCCTGGCCAGTTCTATCCCTGGCCTCGGAGGATCCCACGTGCCGCAGAGTGGCTGAACCGATGTGTTCAATTACCAGTCAGCACTCTGAAGCGCATGCACCCAGAACAGGTGCCCTACAGTGAGAGAGACCACTGCAATGGGAGGCCCACACATGCCAGAGAATAAATAAGATGGATGAAAATAAATATAAATAAAAGAGACAAGATGGGGAAAAGAAAAAAAATTTGGCACAGAAATCTAGTCAGGGCAGGAAGAGATGATATGAGCAACCCTTGGAATCTATTAAAAGTCCAATTAGTTAAAATTAGCAGATCCCAATGACAGAGACTGAATAAAAAGGAGCTGTAAACTGATGAAATGCAGTTTGGATTAATAATGTTTCATATTTTTTCTTGACTAATCAGAAGTATTGTGGATGACTTTGAGATAATAATATTTTGAAATATCACCAGGTGAAACTATAGTCATCTGCTGAAATGAATGAACTAATTAGGGCATTGCGTCAGCATGAATACCTGTAGACCTTGGAAAACTATCCAGCTGGTTCTGTGACTGACATTAATACCAAACTATATTGTGACTTGAAGCACTGGAAAGGTTTTATAACGCCCCCAAAAGCATATTATAACACCCAAAACTGAGAGTGGACTGAAACGAAGACACAGTTATAACTTTCTTATTACGTGAATTAGTATAAATTGCTTAACCTGTCTGAACAATTCTTACCTTATAGAATTATTGTGAAGAATGACTACATTGATTTATATAGATTATTCTTTCCATATCAGGCACAGAGCAGGTAGGTGTTTATTAAAGGAAGTTACTGTTTGCTACTTAAGCAAGAAGACTATTTCTCAGAACTGAAGGAACTCTTGTCTTTATCCATGGCTGCATGGATTATTGTTTTACCTCCTCCCCGCTTGAAAATTTACCATGGTTATTTGGCGGCATTCAATTTTCCCAACTAACTTGCAAAGTGTCTGATGTCAGGGCTGACCTCTGGTAACCATCTTTGCTTATTTTCTCCAGAATGGGAATGATGCATACTTTTGTCATTAAAATTTTGGCACAGGGGCTTCCTTGGTGGTTCAGTGGGTAAGGAGTCTGTCCCTGGCCAGTTCTATCCCTGGCCTCGGAGGATCCCACGTGCCGCAGAGTGGCTGAACCGATGTGTTCAATTACCAGTCAGCACTCTGAAGCGCATGCACCCAGAACAGGTGCCCTACAGTGAGAGAGACCACTGCAATGGGAGGCCCACACATGCCAGAGAATAAATAAGATGGATGAAAATAAATATAAATAAAAGAGACAAGATGGGGAAAAGAAAAAAAATTTGGCACAGAAATCTAGTCAGGGCAGGAAGAGATGATATGAGCAACCCTTGGAATCTATTAAAAGTCCAATTAGTTAAAATTAGCAGATCCCAATGACAGAGACTGAATAAAAAGGAGCTGTAAACTGATGAAATGCAGTTTGGATTAATAATGTTTCATATTTTTTCTTGACTAATCAGAAGTATTGTGGATGACTTTGAGATAATAATATTTTGAAATATCACCAGGTGAAACTATAGTCATCTGCTGAAATGAATGAACTAATTAGGGCATTGCGTCAGCATGAATACCTGTAGACCTTGGAAAACTATCCAGCTGGTTCTGTGACTGACATTAATACCAAACTATATTGTGACTTGAAGCACTGGAAAGGTTTTATAACGCCCCCAAAAGCATATTATAACACCCAAAACTGAGAGTGGACTGAAACGAAGACACAGAGAATATTCATGGTTTCATTTTCTTGATAATTTTGAGAAAGTGATGAACTGTACTGTTTGTTATTTAAATAATCAAGAAATCAACTTAGGGCTAAACATTAAGTCTAAGGACTATTAATTTTTTAAATAAGCAAAATTTTACAGTGAGAGTACTTCTGAATTTTTAAACATCAGAATACAAATAATATTTTATGGAACATATTTGGACTAAAGTAACTCAGTCTCCTTTCAATTACAGCAAAAAGACAAAATGGCAAACTAAATAAGTAACTAGGAAACCAATAAAGAAGTTGAAAAGTTTATCCTAATAACTGTACTAGATAAATATCAATAATCAAGGGCCATATTGGAGGAATAACAGTGGGAATAGAATATTAACCTCTTTACTCATTAGAAATTAAAACCCTCCAAAAAATTCAGATGACTTGACAAAGCACACCAAGTGATTTATAAGAGCTTTATTCACTCATTTATTCTATTCATTTATCTGTTGATATACACATTTGGGTTCACATTTACCAAGCACATGTGAATCCTGTGCTGGGTGCTGGAGATGAAATGCTTCTAATTAGGTCACTGCCCTCAGGGCAAATCACAATTGAGGAGGGGTGTCCCAGGCATATAATCAACTATGATATAAAATTAATATCACTTTAATTGGGTGGTGAATAACTCTTCTTGAGGGAATCAGGAATTACTACTCAAAGAACTGAGATCCAAGCTAGGTTCTGAAGGTAAAGAAGGTGGTGAGAAGGGATGGAGGTGAATGAGGAGGATGTTCACCAAATTAGTTAGACTGGAAGGAGGGCTATTTTAGGCATAGTAACATGAACTGTTTGGGAAATAACAGGCTGGCTGAATTACAAACTTAAGAAATAGGAACAATAGGAGCTACAATTATATTTAGTTTGGGAAGAGTCTTAAAGTGTGTTGGTGCCAGGCTAAAGGTTTGTTTTTTTGGTGCCAAACTATAGTCATTGGAAAAACTAATTAGGGCATTGCGTCAGCATGAATACCTGTAGACCTTGGAAAACTATCCAGCTGGTTCTGTGACTGACATTAATACCAAACTATATTGTGACTTGAAGCACTGGAAAGGTTTTATAACGCCCCCAAAAGCATATTATAACACCCAAAACTGAGAGTGGACTGAAACGAAGACACAGAGAATATTCATGGTTTCATTTTCTTGATAATTTTGAGAAAGTGATGAACTGTACTGTTTGTTATTTAAATAATCAAGAAATCAACTTAGGGCTAAACATTAAGTCTAAGGACTATTAATTTTTTAAATAAGCAAAATTTTACAGTGAGAGTACTTCTGAATTTTTAAACATCAGAATACAAATAATATTTTATGGAACATATTTGGACTAAAGTAACTCAGTCTCCTTTCAATTACAGCAAAAAGACAAAATGGCAAACTAAATAAGTAACTAGGAAACCAATAAAGAAGTTGAAAAGTTTATCCTAATAACTGTACTAGATAAATATCAATAATCAAGGGCCATATTGGAGGAATAACAGTGGGAATAGAATATTAACCTCTTTACTCATTAGAAATTAAAACCCTCCAAAAAATTCAGATGACTTGACAAAGCACACCAAGTGATTTATAAGAGCTTTATTCACTCATTTATTCTATTCATTTATCTGTTGATATACACATTTGGGTTCACATTTACCAAGCACATGTGAATCCTGTGCTGGGTGCTGGAGATGAAATGCTTCTAATTAGGTCACTGCCCTCAGGGCAAATCACAATTGAGGGGGGGTGTCCCAGGCATATAATCAACTATGATATAAAATTAATATCACTTTAATTGGGTGGTGAATAACTCTTCTTGAGGGAATCAGGAATTACTACTCAAAGAACTGAGATCCAAGCTAGGTTCTGAAGGTAAAGAAGGTGGTGAGAAGGGATGGAGGTGAATGAGGAGGATGTTCACCAAATTAGTTAGACTGGAAGGAGGGCTATTTTAGGCATAGTAACATGAACTGTTTGGGAAATAACAGGCTGGCTGAATTACAAACTTAAGAAATAGGAACAATAGGAGCTACAATTATATTTAGTTTGGGAAGAGTCTTAAAGTGTGTTGGTGCCAGGCTAAAAAGGTTTTTCAGCTTTATCAACAAAATTTTTTTTTTTGAGAGAGAAAGAATGTCGTAAGCACATATATTGTTTTAAAACAGCACTATCTGAAGTGTGGAGGCTAAACTGGAGTTACATTAGACTAAGTAAAGAGAAAATTACAAAATCCAAAAATAGGACAAGAGGATAGATATCAGATAATTTATGAACCTCATCTATATGCAATGGGATAGTTATTTCTTCAGATTCCTTGACTGCTTCACTGATTTCAATGAACTAGATATCATGTGAGAGCTTAAAATCATTTGACCAAAAGTTTAAAATTAATTAATAAAAGCCAATTAATTAAAGTTATGAAAACAGTTAAAAGGGAAAATCTCTAGATGAAAAATACATTAAAATCATTGTGTTCATTAAAGATGTTCACAGGATAATGAGGTGGTATATAGTCACAAAATACTTCACTTCATCAGGGAAAAAACGTTGCTCAAAGTAATGTATTAGCACTGACTCAGCAGGCTTTTATTATTTTAAAACTTAGTCTTTCTTTTTCACTTACAGCATATTTTTTTGCATAAATTCAAAGGAAAAACATCTACATAAAAGCAAAAGTTACTGTCCATAAAGAAAGTTCAAAGAAGGAAATGGAGGCCTATGGTTATTTTCCTTTGAAGTGTCTTTGTGAAAATCAGTCTGTGGACTTTACTACCCTAGGGAAAATGTCCAGACTCTAACCACTATTGTTAGGATAGTACATGATTCAGGAGAGTCAAATCGATGGGCTAACCCAAGTCAATCTGAGTCTCTTGACTAGTCTAAGAAAGAAAGTGATCACAGACATCCCAAAGGAGACCAGTTCTTGAGACACCAGAAAAGAAAAAAAAACCAGAAGAATGACTAACTTAGGTGCTGATTACTTTCTGTATACTGGGTCAAATGTCTGTCACCTAGATTCTCTATGATTCTCCCATATCTTTGCAACATATTCTTGTGAAGTTTCTTTCTTTCTTTCTTTCTATCTTTTTTTTTTGGTTCAACATTGCTTCAGTGGGTTTTCTTTAAAGTCAAGTAATTCCTAACCAAGACATACATGTTTCCCTGTATCAAAAATGACATAATTGGGCAAGAAAATTAGGTATCCAGTTGGGCAATAAACTATTCTGAAACCTAACATAACATATTAAAAATATATGACCTCACCCTTATAGTTTTAGTTCTAAAATTTATGAATTTTAATTCTTAAATGTATTCACTACAGGAAATAGTATCTCAATTTTTAATTGATATTTTATATTTTCATGGCATTTTATAGAGCTCTGAAAGAGTGTTTTGCAAGCATCTTCTACTATCTTGCCTCAGTGTCAAAATATGCTGAGGGGCTTTCCCTGGTGGTCCAGTGGATAAGGACACCGCCTTGCAGTGCAAGGGGCGCCGATTCGATCCCTGGCCTGGGAAGATCCCATGTGCCAAGGAGCGGCTGGACTGATGTGTCCAATTACCGAGCCGGAGCTCTGGAGTGCATGCGCCCAGAGCCGGCGCTCTGCGACAACAGACACCACCGCGATGGGAGGCCCAGAAGTGGCCCGACCGCTCCCCTCCCTCCCCAACCCGACCCCGCCCAAAATAAATAAATAAATAAATCTTTCCAAAAAAAAAAAAAAAGAATATTTCCAGCTCTAAAGAGCTGATGTTTAAAAAAAAAAAAAATGCTGAGTGAGGAAAATCATTGGCTGCCTAGACCTAAACAAGGCTTGCCTTTCTAGAGTAGAAATGTCACCTGTCTTTACTATACCCTGTCTTGCCTTAGGATGCACTCTACACCCAGGCTTTTAGTAGTGATGCTTTTCAAGAGAGAAATAAAAGGTAAAGTAGACATGCAGATGAACCATTTTACTCCTGCCAATAGTGAGAAATGAAATTAGTACTCACTCTTCCTATTGCATTCAATTCTTATTAGCATTTAGTAGAGTTTTCCCCAAATCTAGTGTGTGTGTGAAACACACTTGGATGCATATATGGATGGGTGACTGGATGACAGATGGATAAACAGATGAATGACTTAAGCCTTAAATTTTTGAAAAGCACTGTAGTTACCTACTTGCTGTGGTTTATTAAATAATTGGGAAGTTTAACAACTATACAAAACTTTAAAGTCTCCCTCCAAACCACTCCACAGAATAAAGCTGTAGCCAATGACTTCTCACCTAGCAGTGAACCTCTGAAAGAATTGCCCTCCACCATTCTGAATACAAAAAATGTCTTCTGCACATAATTGAAACCTAACATAACATATTAAAATATATGACCTCACCCTTATAGTTTTAGTTCTAAAATTTATGAATTTTAATTCTTAAATGTATTCACTACAGGAAATAGTATCTCAATTTTTAATTGATATTTTATATTTTCATGGCATTTTATAGAGCTCTGAAAGAGTGTTTTGCAAGCATCTTCTACTATCTTGCCTCAGTGTCAAAATATGCTGAGGGGCTTTCCCTGGTGGTCCAGTGGATAAGGACACCGCCTTGCAGTGCAAGGGGCGCCGATTCGATCCCTGGCCTGGGAAGATCCCATGTGCCAAGGAGCGGCTGGACTGATGTGTCCAATTACCGAGCCGGAGCTCTGGAGTGCATGCGCCCAGAGCCGGCGCTCTGCGACAACAGACACCACCGCGATGGGAGGCCCAGAAGTGGCCCGACCGCTCCCCTCCCCCCCCAACCCGCCCCCCCCCCAAATAAATAAAAAAATAAATCTTTCAAAAAAAAAAAAAAAAGAATATTTCCAGCTCTAAAGAGCTGATGTTTAAAAAAAAAAAAAATGCTGAGTGAGGAAAATCATTGGCTGCCTAGACCTAAACAAGGCTTGCCTTTCTAGAGTAGAAATGTCACCTGTCTTTACTATACCCTGTCTTGCCTTAGGATGCACTCTACACCCAGGCTTTTAGTAGTGATGCTTTTCAAGAGAGAAATAAAAGGTAAAGTAGACATGCAGATGAACCATTTTACTCCTGCCAATAGTGAGAAATGAAATTAGTACTCACTCTTCCTATTGCATTCAATTCTTATTAGCATTTAGTAGAGTTTTCCCCAAATCTAGTGTGTGTGAAACACACTTGGATGCATATATGGATGGGTGACTGGATGACAGATGGATAAACAGATGAATGACTTAAGCCTTAAATTTTTGAAAAGCACTGTAGTTACCTACTTGCTGTGGTTTATTAAATAATTGGGAAGTTTAACAACTATACAAAACTTTAAAGTCTCCCTCCAAACCACTCCACAGAATAAAGCTGTAGCCAATGACTTCTCACCTAGCAGTGAACCTCTGAAAGAATTGCCCTCCACCATTCTGAATACAAAAAATGTCTTCTGCACATAATTGAAAGGACATGGGTGAACAGAAATAAACCAAATATAGGTGATGAAGGATTATTTTCTTCAATCAGTCCTAACAGAGGTTTGTATTTATTGCTTGTCATAAAAACTTTATTACCCTTTTTTATAACTCCAGTTATCCAGGTTTGATTCAACAAGAAAACATGCCAGTAATTTACTCTTCACTAAGTACGTATTTTCAAAATCTAGAAGTTACAATCGTGACTTTGCCGTTCTTTCCATACATTAATCAGTATTTCAGAATGAAAAGTGCAGGTTAGACACTAAACAGTAAGGAAGGGTTTCTGTCAGGCAGAAAGATGTGCTGTTGGAATAGTTTTAGACAGATTGCCCTTGGAAACTTATGTAAGTTGAATATGAAGTATACTATTCAATAACATTTTCTATATGCAAAATTAGTCAGTTACAGAAGTCATATAGGATAAGCTATCTATTTAAATAAAAATTGTGATAGTCATATAGATGTTGGTTTTGCTAGGAATCTCATGTAGACATCCATACAATAAAAAATTCCATCTGTCCTTCTTGTTTTGAATCAAGTCACTCATATCATTTATCTTCTTAAGGCCTGAATCCACTGGAGATTTCGCTTCAGTTTTGATTTAGTAGTAATATTAAGGCATGTGTTTTACTGGGTGCTACTATGTGTTTGCATCCTTCAAATGATGGCTCGATTTAGTATTGCTGTAGAGAAACATTAATTATTTATAATTATGAGATTAGATTCACTCTGAGAGGAGCAATTTGAACAATTACATGTAATAGAAAAACAAGTAATACATGTAATAGACAAACACTCTCCTTCAGGTTTCTCTCCCAAATTTTATCTAAAACTGAGATTCTAACAAAAGTTGTTCTATCCCCAAAAATATCTACTTGTGCAAATGTGATTAAATTAGCTGTGTTCTTAGTGGATGTGCTGTTGCTTGGGAAACCCTTCTGGATCTGGGGAGGAGACTGATGGCAAACTATAAAGCTCTTGGAATGTACAGCAGTGTAAATCATTCATGGGGTTAGCTAGCTCTAACTCCAAGAATGTATAGGCTTGGGAAAGGATTATTCAAACAATATTTTTCCAGACTGCTCTTCAGGTAATACAGCTGGTTTGAATTTTTTTAAAATGGATTTCAAAAAAAAAAAAAAAAAAAACCTAAATAGAAATGTTTTGAGCACCTTACCAGATTCAGGTAATAAGAAAGAGGAGAAAGGAATGCATTTAACCATGTTCTTTTCTTTCTTCTCCATTTACTTTTTTGAAGGAAAAGGGATGAGAAAAATATTACTTAGGTCACTTTAGTTATTGAGTTACAGGTTTTTAGTTCAATAACATATGACAGATTTACAAGACCTCACTGAAAAAGTTACACTTCTCTTATCTAAGCATCTGCAATCATGGTTGGTATAGAAAAAGCATACAAAACAAAATAATTGATAAAATTATGCCAAAATACCAATTTTGCACCTAAGTAGTTCTCATTTATTTATTATATATTGAATCCATCTGAAAGTCTTGCATGAAATAAAAGGCTTTTCCTAAAGTCCCAGTTTGGCTAATAGTTTAAAGTATGCTTGCATGAGTGTAAAACTCAGGTAAGAGTGGAGGAGATGAAAAAGACTAAGGCATAAACATCTGTTCTAACAGCTTGGTAGAATTTATAACAACTGACAAGATTCAATTTGTCTACAACTTTAAATACCTTGAGGCAATACCATAGTTAGAGCTCGTTGTGTTTGGAATGCAAGGAGATTATTTTTAGATGGCTTTTGAAAAGCAGAGGTAATATCATATTCTTGTATTTCTGAAACTAAGAAGTAATGGAATTTTAGAATTTGGACAGTATATATAGCTCTGGTACCTTTTACAACCTGATTTTTCAGGCATTCAGAGCTACATTGTTAATAGCACCTCCTCTCTTCTGCTTTCAATTAATACAAGTTACTGAGACTGATGTTCCCGGAAAGAGACACCTTGTTAAATTCAATGCAGCTGCAGCTGTAGCTCTTTGTAATATTGCAAATAAGTCTATTAGGTTGTATGGTGATAATCTGAAATCTTTGGGGAGAAATTAAACTTCCTACTATGTCTGCACCCATTTAATCAGTTTAACAGTGCTTCCAGTGAATAAATATTAAAAGGTTCAAGCTATTTCTTATCTCCATGGCATCCAAGGACACATCCCAATTCCAACATTCTGAAACTAATAGAAAGATCTTTGGAATTTGAGATTTAGACCCTAGACTTACAATCCATTGGTGTTTGTTATATTCATTAGTGGCAAAGCTTGTGGTTTAATATACTATGATATAATAGTTTATTTAATTTAATTAACACTGTTGACTTTTTGCTTCCAAAAATAACATGACAGATGTCTCCTTCTGAAAGTAAAAGGAAGCAGAGAGTTATGTAGAGATAATTGTCCATCTCTGAATTAGTAGATATCTTTCAACTGTTTTCAGTCTTTCTTGTCTCTAATAATCCAACAGCAAGAACCAAATTTATTTATCTGTTAAATTGCTCATCAAAAATAAATACCAGAAAAGAGAAGAAAGGGGAACAGTGTGTGTGTGCATCTCTTTTGAAAAGCTCTAAAAACCTAGAAAATGAATTCTGCCACAGAAGAGACAAATATCAAATTCCAGGAAAACTTGACCTATCTTTACCAGTCAGCAACTATTAAGACAGTACTTCTTAATTGGTGGTGCACAATAAAATTATCCACTGGACTTTTGAAGCCACATCTTCCTTAGTCCCAGCCCCTATGTTGTGACCCGGGTATCTAATTGTTGCTACGTACCATGATTCTTATGTGCCCCACTATTCATCTGCCTGTACTCTGGTTCTGTATATAGTAATTGAGCAACTTACTAACAGTGTATTACATTACAGTCTTACTAACAATGCTATATCATTACAGTATACTTAAATTAGTTTCAATTCTCTTCTGCTTTCAATTAATACAAGTACTGAGACTGATGTTCCTGGAAAGAGACACCTTGTTAAATTCAATGCAGCTGCAGCTGTAGCTCTTTGTAATATTGCAAATAAGTCTATTAGGTTGTATGGTGATAATCTGAAATCTTTGGGGAGAAATTAAACTTCCTACTATGTCTGCACCCATTTAATCAGTTTAACAGTGCTTCCAGTGAATAAATATTAAAAGGTTCAAGCTATTTCTTATCTCCATGGCATCCAAGGACACATCCCAATTCCAACATTCTGAAACTAATAGAAAGATCTTTGGAATTTGAGATTTAGACCCTAGACTTACAATCCATTGGTGTTTGTTATATTCATTAGTGGCAAAGCTTGTGGTTTAATATACTATGATATAATAGTTTATTTAATTTAATTAACACTGTTGACTTTTTGCTTCCAAAAATAACATGACAGATGTCTCCTTCTGAAAGTAAAAGGAAGCAGAGAGTTATGTAGAGATAATTGTCCATCTCTGAATTAGTAGATATCTTTCAACTGTTTTCAGTCTTTCTTGTCTCTAATAATCCAACAGCAAGAACCAAATTTATTTATCTGTTAAATTGCTCATCAAAAATAAATACCAGAAAAGAGAAGAAAGGGGAACAGTGTGTGTGTGCATCTCTTTTGAAAAGCTCTAAAAACCTAGAAAATGAATTCTGCCACAGAAGAGACAAATATCAAATTCCAGGAAAACTTGACCTATCTTTACCAGTCAGCAACTATTAAGACAGTACTTCTTAATTGGTGGTGCACAATAAAAATTATCCACTGGACTTTTGAAGCCACATCTTCCTTAGTCCCAGCCCCTATGTTGTGACCCGGGTATCTAATTGTTGCTACGTACCATGATTCTTATGTGCCCCACTATTCATCTGCCTGTACTCTGGTTCTGTATATAGTAATTGAGCAACTTACTAACAGTGTATTACATTACAGTCTTACTAACAATGCTATATCATTACAGTATACTTAAATTAGTTTCAATTCTCTTCTGTGATAAGTATCACCTAAACAACTCAATCAAAGATGGACCAATGAAAATATTTGAACTTAAATCTCACGGTAAGGAAAATCTGTCATGGTAAATGTCAGCAGACAGTTCAGTTCAGGGCACAACACTTAATAGAATCCATAAATAGGGAAACTTTTGAGCAGAAAGCATCAAGTGGAGATCAGCACCAAGGGCAGCACCAAGTTCCTTGCCTTCCGAGGAACCGCTTGACTTCAGTCTAATCCATTCAAAATTACTGTGTCAGGCTTGACTCTGGTATGATTTTGCGGGCCTTGAATAGTTCTATATCAGTAGTGTTTATCACACATGGAACTTTTTAAACCAGTTCATATGTCCCATCTCAGTTCCTCTAATTCAGAAGCTTTGGTGCAGAGAAAAGGACAAATTTATATTTAATAAAAATTTAAAGACTCTTCAGTTGTTCATAACTGATTAAAAAGTACTTAATTCTGTGACTTATCAGAAGCACCTGAATAATTAAACTTAGAGTTCTCAACCCTAAACCCATAATTTTTTTACTCAAAGGATCTGGGGTGAGACCTGAGAGCACACATTTTTAAGTTCCCAGGTGATTTGATGATAATGGTTTGTGAAACATACTTTGCAAACCACTAACTTAAATTATAGAGATAAGTCATTACAGGCCCAGCTCCAATTGAATAATGTCTTATTTACCAAGGAGACATTTATTATGGATCCAAAGGTAAAATCATATAATCTAAGTATTTTTGTGATCCATCTGCAAGAACCATGGGATCTTCAGAGACCTCAAACTCCTTATCATGTAATCACTCAGCTTGATGAACCTGACAGCTTCCAGAAACATAGCAGATATTCTGGCATTAGGAATCCTGATCACTGGTGATGTTTGTCATACAGGGATTTTCCTTTATTGTTCTGATTAAAAAAATTGGATAGATATCTCTTAGTCTTTACTGTACTTTTAATTTCTTTACAGTCTCTTTACTAACCATTTCTTTAGAATGACTCAACTTTTATGGATTGAATTGTGCCCCACTATTCATCTGCCTGTACTCTGGTTCTGTATATAGTAATTGAGCAACTTACTAACAGTGTATTACATTACAGTCTTACTAACAATGCTATATCATTACAGTATACTTAAATTAGTTTCAATTCTCTTCTGTGATAAGTATCACCTAAACAACTCAATCAAAGATGGACCAATGAAAATATTTGAACTTAAATCTCACGGTAAGGAAAATCTGTCATGGTAAATGTCAGCAGACAGTTCAGTTCAGGGCACAACACTTAATAGAATCCATAAATAGGGAAACTTTTGAGCAGAAAGCATCAAGTGGAGATCAGCACCAAGGGCAGCACCAAGTTCCTTGCCTTCCGAGGAACCGCTTGACTTCAGTCTAATCCATTCAAAATTACTGTGTCAGGCTTGACTCTGGTATGATTTTGCGGGCCTTGAATAGTTCTATATCAGTAGTGTTTATCACACATGGAACTTTTTAAACCAGTTCATATGTCCCATCTCAGTTCCTCTAATTCAGAAGCTTTGGTGCAGAGAAAAGGACAAATTTATATTTAATAAAAATTTAAAGACTCTTCAGTTGTTCATAACTGATTAAAAAGTACTTAATTCTGTGACTTATCAGAAGCACCTGAATAATTAAACTTAGAGTTCTCAACCCTAAACCCATAATTTTTTGACTCAAAGGATCTGGGGTGAGACCTGAGAGCACACATTTTTAAGTTCCCAGGTGATTTGATGATAATGGTTTGTGAAACATACTTTGCAAACCACTAACTTAAATTATAGAGATAAGTCATTACAGGCCCAGCTCCAATTGAATAATGTCTTATTTACCAAGGAGACATTTATTATGGATCCAAAGGTAAAATCATATAATCTAAGTATTTTTGTGATCCATCTGCAAGAACCATGGGATCTTCAGAGACCTCAAACTCCTTATCATGTAATCACTCAGCTTGATGAACCTGACAGCTTCCAGAAACATAGCAGATATTCTGGCATTAGGAATCCTGATCACTGGTGATGTTTGTCATACAGGGATTTTCCTTTATTGTTCTGATTAAAAAAATTGGATAGATATCTCTTAGTCTTTACTGTACTTTTAATTTCTTTACAGTCTCTTTACTAACCATTTCTTTAGAATGACTCAACTTTTATGGATTGAATTGTGCCCTTTCAAAAAAATATGTTGAAGTCCTAACTTCCATTAATGCAGAATGTGACATATTTTAAAAAAAGGTTCTTTACAGAAGTAATCAAGTCAATATGAGGTCATTATGTTGGGGGCTAATCCTTATAAAACAAGAAAATGTGGGAACATGGAAAAACATACACAGAAAGAAGACAATGTGAAAAACACAGGGAGAAGACGGTCATGTGATTGGAATGATGTACAGCTGACTCTTGAAAAACACAGTTTTGAATTGGACAGGTCTGCTTATATGTGGATCTCTTTTCAATAAACACATGCCGTGCTCCACATTTAGTGGTTGATTGGATCTCTAGATACAGAACCACAGATACAGTTGTTTTTTTTTTTTTTGCTGGATTTTAGGATACACAGGAACTCTTGGGAACAATCTTCCATGGATACCAAGAACAGTTGTAGCATACAAGCTAAAGAATGTCAAGGATTGACAATGAGTACCAGAACAAAGAAATCAAGGAAAGATTTTCCACTAGAGGTACAAGAGAGAACATGATCAAAAACTATTGTATAAACCTTCCTCTAGCTTATTATCACTGGAATCTGACTCTACCACCAGCCTGTCAGTACCAGCATTGATATGGCTCAAGTCAAGGAGCTAGCCAAGTGAGGTCACATATCTATTCATCAGCCGGTCTGCTGCCTTAAGAACCCATAAGCCCAGAACCACCTTAAGCTCCAATTGAATAATGTCTTATTTACCAAGGAGACATTTATTATGGATCCAAAGGTAAAATCATATAATCTAAGTATTTTTGTGATCCATCTGCAAGAACCATGGGATCTTCAGAGACCTCAAACTCCTTATCATGTAATCACTCAGCTTGATGAACCTGACAGCTTCCAGAAACATAGCAGATATTCTGGCATTAGGAATCCTGATCACTGGTGATGTTTGTCATACAGGGATTTTCCTTTATTGTTCTGATTAAAAAAATTGGATAGATATCTCTTAGTCTTTACTGTACTTTTAATTTCTTTACAGTCTCTTTACTAACCATTTCTTTAGAATGACTCAACTTTTATGGATTGAATTGTGCCCTTTCAAAAAAATATGTTGAAGTCCTAACTTCCATTAATGCATAATGTGGCAGATTTTAAAAAAAGGTTCTTTACAGAAGTAATCAAGTCAATATGAGGTCATTATGTTGGGGGCTAATCCTTATAAAACAAGAAAATGTGGGAACATGGAAAAACATACACAGAAAGAAGACAATGTGAAAAACACAGGGAGAAGACGGTCATGTGATTGGAATGATGTACAGCTGACTCTTGAAAAACACAGTTTTGAATTGGACAGGTCTGCTTATATGTGGATCTCTTTTCAATAAACACATGCCGTGCTCCACATTTAGTGGTTGATTGGATCTCTAGATACAGAACCACAGATACAGTTGTTTTTTTTTTTTTTGCTGGATTTTAGGATACACAGGAACTCTTGGGAACAATCTTCCATGGATACCAAGAACAGTTGTAGCATACAAGCTAAAGAATGTCAAGGATTGACAATGAGTACCAGAACAAAGAAATCAAGGAAAGATTTTCCACTAGAGGTACAAGAGAGAACATGATCAAAAACTATTGTATAAACCTTCCTCTAGCTTATTATCACTGGAATCTGACTCTACCACCAGCCTGTCAGTACCAGCATTGATATGGCTCAAGTCAAGGAGCTAGCCAAGTGAGGTCACATATCTATTCATCAGCCGGTCTGCTGCCTTAAGAACCCATAAGCCCAGAACCACCTTAGGAGGCCCTGGGCCCTAGTTCCACCCACCAGGAGGCTGGCATACCAACTCTGGCACATCCAAGGCCTTACAGCCATAGATTCCAGAATGTCAGTAGCCCTCAGACATGACCTCATCCAGTAGTGGGTGGACTCCAAACCCCATGTCTAGTCATGCCAAGAACTAGACCATGCACTACAGGCTGACACTGCCAGAAGACCACACATACTTCAGGACACCTTGGACTTCAATGTCAACTGTGTTAGGAAATGGTTCTGCCAACTAGAGGGCAGCATCAACCCCAGGACCATCAGGACCTTGGAGGCCAAAAATCTGTACCATAATTTTCCCACCAGGAGGATGACACCAGATCTGAGACCTGTTAGATTCATCAGTCAGATGTCCCCAAGATGCAGTGCCACTTGCCTGTAGGAAAGCATCATCTCTGGGACTGCCTGGGCCATGACATAAACTGGCCCCATCAACCAACAGGCTAATACCAGACTTGGGACCCTGAACCCTGTAACACTCATTCTGAAACTTGGCTCTGCTCATCAGTGAGCTAGAAATACATTGAGAAACCTCAATGCCCTATAGCTAGCTTCTGTGTGACCTTGCTCCTGTCTAGCATTGGCCATCAGGCTCTGAACAAAGGAGGACATGGAAATCAGCCAGATGAAGGGCCTTCTGCACCTACCAGACCACTCATAGTAGGCAATCCAGTACAACAGAGAGCCCAGCACAGGCCACAAAGTGGATACCCATGGAACATGAAGCTCTAGTGGCCATAGGGAAGTGTGCTACTGGGATATATAGGATGCCTCCTACAAAAGTTTATTTCTCCAAGATAAAAAAAACAGTTAAAAAGTACTAAATAAACAGAAAGAGCAATACAACAATAGCAAATTAGGCAATATGAGATGAAAGAGAAATATGTTCCAAAGAAGGAACAAAATGAAATCAGAGAAAAAGAACTAAGGAAAATAGAAATAAGAAATCTATTCAATAAAGAGCTCAATTTCAATGGCACAAAAGATATTCAAAGAACTTGGGAGAAAGTTAGATGAACAGAGTGACAAGTTAGAATTGGAAAATATAAAGAAAACCAAAGAGAGATGAAAAATACAATAAAATATGCATTAAGAGGAATCAGCAGTAAACTAGATAATACAGATGAGTGGGTCAGTGAGCTGGAAGACAGACTAGAGGAAATCACTGACATTGAATACAATGACAGCAACAAAAAAAAATGGAAAAGAGAATATGCATAAGAGATCTCTGAGACAATGTCAAGTGTACTGACATTGCATTACAGACCACTCAGAAAAGAGATGAAATCAGAGATAATTTTTGAATAGATGACAGATAAAAACTTTCCTGAGCAGAGGAAAGACATCCAGGAATAGGAAACAGAGAAAGTCCAAAAAGTGATCAACAAACACCAAGAGGACCACACCAATACATATTATAATTAATAAAAAAGAGAATATATCTAAAACAATAAGAGAAAAACAACAAATTGCATACAAGGAAATGTCATTAAGACTATAAGCTAACTTTTCAGCAGAAATCCTGCAGGTCAGAAGGGAGTGTCATGAAATACAGAAAGTGATGAAAGGGAAAAACTTAGAACTAAGAATACTTAAACTGGGAAGGATTTCATTCAGATTTGATGGAAATATCAAATTTTACAGACAAGTAAAACCCAAAGAGTTCAGTGCCTTCAATTCAGATTCATAATAAATGATAAAGGAACTTCTCCAAACTAAAAAAATAGAAGACCATAACTAGAAAAAATGAAAATTACAAAAGAAAACAAAAATCTCATTGGTAAAGGCAAGCACAGTAAAGTAGGAAATCAATATATATATAAGGCTATTAGGAAGGTTAAAAAACAAAAGATACAAAATCTTCCATATCCACGAGTAGTTAAGAGATACAGAAAATCAAAAAATGTAAAATATAGCATTAAAAACAGTAAACATGAAGGAGAAGGAATAAAATGCATGGGTGATAAAATGCATTCAACTTTGGGATCACCCACTCAAATCTGTGTAAATAGATTGTTGTATGTAAACTTCGTGATAACCACGAAGCAAAAATACTATAAGGTATATGCATAAAGAAAAAATGAATCCAAAAGTAATATTAAAAACATCGATCAAATCACAAGGGAACTGGGCAAAAACTTCAACAAAATCTTATAAAAGCAATCCCCAAACAATTAAGAAAATATCAGTATCTACATACCTATTAAAACTTATGTTAAAAGTAAACAGATGAAATTCTTAAAGCAAAAGATAAATGCAAAATGGATTACAGACCTAAATGCAAAACTATAAAACTCTTACAGGGAAGCATAGGGAGAACATCCGATGACATAAATCAAATCAAGTTCCTCTATGATCCTCCTTCTACAGTAAAGGAAATAAAAATAAATAAATGAGGTCTAATTAAACTTAAAAGCTTTTGCACAGCAAAGGAAACTATAAACAAGATTAAAAGACAATGCTCAAAATGGGAGAACATAGTAGTAAGTGAAAGAACAGACAAAGGGTTAATTTCCAAAGACAAATTATAGAAGCATCAAAATGGGAACAAACACCAAGAGGACCACACCAATACATATTATAATTAATAAAAAAGAGAATATATCTAAAACAATAAGAGAAAACAACAAATTGCATACAAGGAAATGTCATTAAGACTATAAGCTAACTTTTCAGCAGAAATCCTGCAGGTCAGAAGGGAGTGTCATGAAATACAGAAAGTGATGAAAGGGAAAAACTTAGAACTAAGAATACTTAAACTGGGAAGGATTTCATTCAGATTTGATGGAAATATCAAATTTTACAGACAAGTAAAACCCAAAGAGTTCAGTGCCTTCAATTCAGATTCATAATAAATGATAAAGGAACTTCTCCAAACTAAAAAAATAGAAGACCATAACTAGAAAAAATGAAAATTACAAAAGAAAACAAAAATCTCATTGGTAAAGGCAAGCACAGTAAAGTAGGAAATCAATATATATATAAGGCTATTAGGAAGGTTAAAAAACAAAAGATACAAAATCTTCCATATCCACGAGTAGTTAAGAGATACAGAAAATCAAAAAATGTAAAATATAGCATTAAAAACAGTAAACATGAAGGAGAAGGAATAAAATGCATGGGTGATAAAATGCATTCAACTTTGGGATCACCCACTCAAATCTGTGTAAATAGATTGTTGTATGTAAACTTCGTGATAACCACGAAGCAAAAATACTATAAGGTATATGCATAAAGAAAAAATGAATCCAAAAGTAATATTAAAACATCGATCAAATCACAAGGGAACTGGGCAAAAACTTCAACAAAATCTTATAAAAGCAATCCCCAAACAATTAAGAAAATATCAGTATCTACATACCTATTAAAACTTATGTTAAAAGTAAACAGATGAAATTCTTAAAGCAAAAGATAAATGCAAAATGGATTACAGACCTAAATGCAAAACTATAAAACTCTTACAGGGAAGCATAGGGAGAACATCCGATGACATAAATCAAATCAAGTTCCTCTATGATCCTCCTTCTACAGTAAAGGAAATAAAAATAAATAAATGAGGTCTAATTAAACTTAAAAGCTTTTGCACAGCAAAGGAAACTATAAACAAGATTAAAAGACAATGCTCAAAATGGGAGAACATAGTAGTAAGTGAAAGAACAGACAAAGGGTTAATTTCCAACATGTACAAAGAGCTTATAGAAGTCAATAACAAAACAAGCAACCCAATCAAAAAGTGGGAAAACGACCTAAAGGGACATTTCTCCAAAGAAGACATACAGATGCTGAACAAACACATGAACTGATGCTCAACATCACTAATTATTAGAGAAATGAAAATCAAAACTACAATGAGATACCACCTCACATCAGTCAGAATGTCTATCATTAAAATGTCTACTAACAATAAATGTTGGAGAGGATGTGGAAAAAAGGAAACTTGTCTGCACTGTTGGGGGAAATGTAAACTGATACAGCAACTATGAGGACAGTATTGAGATTCCTTTAAAAACTAGGAATAGAACCACCATATGACCCAGAAATCTCACCACTAGGCATATGCCATGAGGAAACCAAAACTGAAAAGACATATGTACATCATATGATTTCTCTGCCTTTTCTAAACTGAACTTGTACATCTGGAAGTTCTCAGCTCAGTACTGTTGAAGGCTAGCCTGGAATATTTTGAGCATTACCTTGCTAGCATGGGAAATGAATGCAATCGTGTGGTAGTTTGAACATTCTTTGGCATTGAACTTCTTTGGGGTTGGAATGAAAACTGACTTTTTCCTGTCCTGTGGCCACTCTTGAGTTTTCCAAATTTGCTGGCATATTGAGTACAGCACTTTAACACATCATCACCTCTTAATATTTGAAATAGCTCAGTTGGAATTCCATTACCTCCACTAGCATTTTTCCCCTTTTTCCCCCCAGGATGTCTGACTCTAGATGAAGGATCAAGCCATTGTGATTATCTGGGTCACTAAACAGATGAAATTCTTAAAGCAAAAGATAAATGCAAAATGGATTACAGACCTAAATGCAAAACTATAAAACTCTTACAGGGAAGCATAGGGAGAACATCCGATGACATAAATCAAATCAAGTTCCTCTATGATCCTCCTTCTACAGTAAAGGAAATAAAAATAAATAAATGAGGTCTAATTAAACTTAAAAGCTTTTGCACAGCAAAGGAAACTATAAACAAGATTAAAAGACAATGCTCAAAATGGGAGAACATAGTAGTAAGTGAAAGAACAGACAAAGGGTTAATTTCCAACATGTACAAAGAGCTTATAGAAGTCAATAACAAAACAAGCAACCCAATCAAAAAGTGGGAAAACGACCTAAAGGGACATTTCTCCAAAGAAGACATACAGATGCTGAACAAACACATGAACTGATGCTCAACATCACTAATTATTAGAGAAATGAAAATCAAAACTACAATGAGATACCACCTCACATCAGTCAGAATGTCTATCATTAAAATGTCTACTAACAATAAATGTTGGAGAGGATGTGGAAAAAAGGAAACTTGTCTGCACTGTTGGGGGAAATGTAAACTGATACAGCAACTATGAGGACAGTATTGAGATTCCTTTAAAAACTAGGAATAGAACCACCATATGACCCAGAAATCTCACCACTAGGCATATGCCATGAGGAAACCAAAACTGAAAAAGACATATGTACATCATATGATTTCTCTGCCTTTTCTAAACTGAACTTGTACATCTGGAAGTTCTCAGCTCAGTACTGTTGAAGGCTAGCCTGGAATATTTTTAGCATGACCTTGCTAGCACATGAAATGAGTGCAATCGTGTGGTAGTTTGAACATTCTTTGGCATCTCCCTTCTTTTGCATTGAAACGAAAACTGAACTTTTCCCTTCCTATGGCCACTGTTAAGTTGTTCAAATTTGCTGGCATATTGAGTGCAACGATTTAACAGCATCATCTTTTAGGGTTTGAAATAGCTCAGCTGGAATTCCATCACCTCCACTAGCTTTGCGAGTTGTGTTGCTTCCTAAGGCCCACTTGACTTCTCACTCCAGGATGTCTGACTCTAGATGAAGGATCAAGCCATTGTGATTATCTGGGTCACTAATTTCTTTTTTTGTATCGGTTCAGTTCAATCTCTCATTTGTGTCAAACTCTTTGACACTACAGTTCTTGACACTTCTTCTTCACATCTTCTACTTCTCTTAGGTCCATAACATTTCTGGCCATTATGTGCCCATCTTTGCATGAAATGTTCCCTTGGTATCTGTAATTTTTGTAAAGAGATCTCTTTCCCATTCTATTGTTTCCTCTATTTCTTTATATGGTTCATTTAAGACTTTCCTTATGCATATATATATATATAATTTATTTCTATTTTACTTTTACAGATTTTCATTGTTTACTTCTATACATAAACCCAAATCAGTCACAGGTATATCCTTGACCCTTCCCACATGAACCTCCCTTCCACCTCCCTCCCCATCCTTCCCCTCCAGGTTGTTGCATAGTCCCTCATGAAAGTTCCCTTTGTCTTAAAGCATATTCACATTGGTTGTTTCTTTCACATATGGTAGTGTAAGTTTCCACATTTACTCTTTCCATACATCTGGCCCATTCCTTTCTCCCCCCAAAATCCATAAATCTGTTCTGTATGTCTGTTTCTCTGCTGCTACTCTGCACATGCATTCATCAGTACCATCTTTCCAGATTCCATATATATGTGTTAGAAAACCACATTTATCCTTCTTTCTCTGACTTACTTCACTTTGTATAATAGGTTCTGGATTCACCCACCTCATTAGGACTGATTCATGTGCACTTTTTACAGCTAAGTAATATTCCATTGTATATATGTACCACAGCTTCTTTATCCATTCATTTGTTGATGGACATCTAGGTTGTTTCAATGTTCTAGCTCTTCTAAGTAATCTGCAAGAATACTGGGATACATGCCTCTCTTTCAATTTTGATTTCCTCAGGGTATATGCCTAATAGTAGGATTGCTTTGTCATATGGTGACTCTATTCCTAGTTTTTTAAGGATTCGCCATACTGTCTTAATGGCTTTATCAACTTACATTCCCACCAACAGTGCAAGGGGATTTCCCTTTTATCCACACACTCTCCAGCATTTATTGTCTATAGATTTTTTGATAATGCACATTCTGACTGGTCTGAGGTGAAATCTTATTATAGTTTTGATTTGCATTATGGTGAGCATTTCTTCATGTGTTTTTTTAGCCATCTGTATGTCTTCTTTGGAGAGACATTTGTTTAGGTATTTTTCCCATTTTTTTTTATTGGGTTGTTTGGTTTTTGGTGTTGAGTTGTATGAACTGCTTGCATATTTTGGAAATTAATTCACTTAGACACTTAGATACAATTCTATGAAACAACAAATAGGTCAGTGAAGAAATCAAAAAGGAAATATAATGATATCTGGAGACAAGTGAAAATAAAAATATAATAATCCAAATTGTATGGGATGCTGCAAAAGCATTTCTATGAAGGAAGTTTATACCTATAAGAGCCTACTTCAGGGAACAAGAAATGTCTGAAACCAACCTAAAATAAAGAACAATTGAACCTCTTCCACCTCCTCCCCATCCTTCCTCCAGGTTGTTGCATAGTCCCTCATGAAAGTTCCTTAGTCTTAAAGCATATTCACATTGGTTGTTTCTTTCACATATGGTAGTGTAAGTTTCCACATTTACTCTTTCCATACATCTGGCCCATTCCTTTCTCCCCCCAAAATCCATAAATCTGTTCTGTATGTCTGTTTCTCTGCTGCTACTCTGCACATGCATTCATCAGTACCATCTTTCCAGATTCCATATATATGTGTTAGAAAACCACATTTATCCTTCTTTCTCTGACTTACTTCACTTTGTATAATAGGTTCTGGATTCACCCACCTCATTAGGACTGATTCATGTGCACTTTTTACAGCTAAGTAATATTCCATTGTATATATGTACCACAGCTTCTTTATCCATTCATTTGTTGATGGACATCTAGGTTGTTTCAATGTTCTAGCTCTTCTAAGTAATCTGCAAGAATACTGGGATACATGCCTCTCTTTCAATTTTGATTTCCTCAGGGTATATGCCTAATAGTAGGATTGCTTTGTCATATGGTGACTCTATTCCTAGTTTTTTAAGGATTCGCCATACTGTCTTAATGGCTTTATCAACTTACATTCCCACCAACAGTGCAAGGGGATTTCCCTTTTATCCACACACTCTCCAGCATTTATTGTCTATAGATTTTTTGATAATGCACATTCTGACTGGTCTGAGGTGAAATCTTATTATAGTTTTGATTTGCATTATGGTGAGCATTTCTTCATGTGTTTTTTTAGCCATCTGTATGTCTTCTTTGGAGAGACATTTGTTTAGGTATTTTTCCCATTTTTTTTTATTGGGTTGTTTGGTTTTTGGTGTTGAGTTGTATGAACTGCTTGCATATTTTGGAAATTAATTCACTTAGACACTTAGATACAATTCTATGAAACAACAAATAGGTCAGTGAAGAAATCAAAAAGGAAATATAATGATATCTGGAGACAAGTGAAAATAAAAATATAATAATCCAAATTGTATGGGATGCTGCAAAAGCATTTCTATGAAGGAAGTTTATACCTATAAGAGCCTACTTCAGGGAACAAGAAATGTCTGAAACCCAACCTAACTTTACACTTAAAAGAACTAAAAAAAAAGAACAATTAGAAAGCAAAGCTAGAATTAATGAGAAGGAAGTTAATCATGAATATGAGAGTAGAAATGAATGAAGTAGAGAAAAAAAAACTGAAAAAAACTCATGAAACTAAGGCTTGTTTCTTTGGAAAGATAAAACTGGTAAACCTTTAGCCAAGCTAATGAGTAAGAAAAGTGAGAGGGTCCAAATCAATTAATTCTTAAATGAAATATTACAACCAAAAACAGTAGTAGAAAGCATCTTCATATGGATTATTGCAATTATATGCTAATAAAACAGGCCCCATAAAGGGAATCAACATATTAGATATGTACAATTTTCCAAGAATGGCTCAGAAAGCAATAGAAGATACAAACAGAACAATTGATAGTAATGAAGTTAAATCACCAACTGAAAAAAAAAAGAAAAAAAAAAACACCTACAAATTCCAGGACCAACTTGCTTCATAGGTAAATTCTACCAAATATTTGGACAAGAGTTAATATCTATTCTCAAACTATATCAAAAATTTCGGAGGAAGAAACACTTATGAATCCATTCTATAAGGTCAGTATCATCCTGATATCAAAATCAAAATTACCACACACACACACACACAGACACGCACAGTACACACGTTATAGGCCAATATAACTGATGAACAGTAATGCAAAAAACCTTAATAAAGTATCAGCAATCCAAATTCAACAATACAGCAAAAGAATCAAATACCATGTTCAAGTGAGATATATCTCCAGGAAACAAGACCATCTGTATGTCTTCTTTGGAGAGACATTTTTGTATTCCCATTTTTTTATTGGGTTGTTTGGTTTTTGGTGTTGAGTTGTATGAACTGCTTGCATATTTTGGAAATTAATTCACTTAGACACTTAGATACAATTCTATGAAACAACAAATAGGTCAGTGAAGAAATCAAAAAGGAAATATAATGATATCTGGAGACAAGTGAAAATAAAAATATAATAATCCAAATTGTATGGGATGCTGCAAAAGCATTTCTATGAAGGAAGTTTATACCTATAAGAGCCTACTTCAGGGAACAAGAAATGTCTGAAACCCAACCTAACTTTACACTTAAAAGAACTAAAAAAAAAGAACAATTAGAAAGCAAAGCTAGAATTAATGAGAAGGAAGTTAATCATGAATATGAGAGTAGAAATGAATGAAGTAGAGAAAAAAAAACTGAAAAAAACTCATGAAACTAAGGCTTGTTTCTTTGGAAAGATAAAACTGGTAAACCTTTAGCCAAGCTAATGAGTAAGAAAAGTGAGAGGGTCCAAATCAATTAATTCTTAAATGAAATATTACAACCCAAACAGTAGTAGAAAGCATCTTCATATGGATTATTGCAATTATATGCTAATAAAACAGGCCCCATAAAGGGAATCAACATATTAGATATGTACAATTTTCCAAGAATGGCTCAGAAAGCAATAGAAGATACAAACAGAACAATTGATAGTAATGAAGTTAAATCACCAACTGAAAAAAAAAAGAAAAAAAAAAACACCTACAAATTCCAGGACCAACTTGCTTCATAGGTAAATTCTACCAAATATTTGGACAAGAGTTAATATCTATTCTCAAACTATATCAAAAATTTCGGAGGAAGAAACACTTATGAATCCATTCTATAAGGTCAGTATCATCCTGATATCAAAATCAAAATTACCACACACACACACACACAGACACGCACAGTACACACGTTATAGGCCAATATAACTGATGAACAGTAATGCAAAAAACCTTAATAAAGTATCAGCAATCCAAATTCAACAATACAGCAAAAGAATCAAATACCATGTTCAAGTGAGATATATCTCCAGGAAACAAGGATCATTTAATATCCACAAATTAATCCATATACACTCC
Organism: Tragulus kanchil; assembly: GCA_022376925.1. Taxonomy (NCBI): domain Eukaryota; kingdom Metazoa; phylum Chordata; class Mammalia; order Artiodactyla; family Tragulidae; genus Tragulus; species Tragulus kanchil. The sequence goes on from JAIOJX010000002.1 coordinate 43,846,848, forward strand.
TTAATAACATATTGAAGACCAAAAAACATGGTCATCTCTGCAGATGTGGAAAAATATTTTGATAAAATTCACCATCTATTTATAACAAATACACTCCTCAAAATGGTTATAGAGGGAACATACCTCAACAAAATAAAGACCATATGTGACAACTCACAGCTAACAATATATACAACAGTGAAAACATAAACATATTTCTTCTAAGATCAGAGATAAGGATACTTACTCTGTCTACTTTTCAACATAGTATTGAAATTGCTAGAGACAAGAAAAAGGAATAAAAAGAATCAAATTGGAAACAAAGAACTGTCAATGTGTAACTGTCAATGTTTGCAAATGATATACTACTATATAGAAAATGATAAAGATGTTATCAAAAATTATTAGACATCATCAATGAATTTGATAGTTTCCAGATACAAAGTTAATGTACATAAGTCTGTTGCATTTCAATATACTAACAAAAAATGATCACAAAGAGAAAGTTAGATACAATCTTAGCTACACTGCATTAAAAAGAATAATATACTTTGAAATAAATCTAAGGAGGTAAAAAAACTGTACATGGAAAATGAGAAGACATTGATGAAAGTAACTGAAGCTGACACAAACAGATTGAAAGATTTACCATGCTCACAATCAGAAGAATTATTATTAAAATGACAAAGACAGTATATGGAATCAATGCAATCCTGTCGAAACACCAGTGGTATATTCCATAGCATTAGGATAAATACTTTTAAAATTTCTATGATAACACAAAAGACCCCAGACAGCCAAAAGCAATATTGAGAAAGAAGATCAGAATGGTGGTATCACATAGCTTTACTTAAGACTATAATACAAGCTACACAATAACCTAAATAATATGTTAGTGGCACAAAAATATAGACCTGGGAATCAATGGAATGCAATAGGGAGTCCAAAAATAAGTCCCCAAACTTATGGTTCATTAATTTACAACAAAGAAAGCAATAATATACAATGGAAAAAAGTCTCTTCAGTTGGAAAATCTGGATAGTTACCTTTAAAACACAAAAACTAGAACATTTTCTCACATAATTTATAAAAGTAAGCTCAAAATGTGTTAAGACCAAAACATAAGATCAAAGACCATAAAATTCCTAGAGGAAAATATAGACAGAAAATTCTGCATAAATCATACTAATTTTTATTTGGCTCTGATCCTCAGGCAAAGGAATCCAAAGAATAATAATAATAATAAAGAAGTGAGACCTAATTAAATTTAAAAGCTTTCATACAGGAAAGCAAGGTCTTGCCAAAGCAAAAACCTCATAAGTAATGGGAGAAAATACTTGCAGATGATATTGCAGATCCTAAAAGGGGTCAATATCCAAATATACAAACAGTTTATACAAATGGATATCAGGAAAAAAAAGTAGCACAGCTAAAAAATGGGCAAAATATCTAATATATTTTCCCAAAGAAGACATACAGATTATTGACAGATATATGAACAGATGACCGATGTCTTTTATTATTAGGTAAATACAAATGAAAACTACAAGAAGGCGTCACCTCACACCTGTCAGAAAGGTTGTCATCAAAAAGACAGCAAATAACAAATGTTAGCAGAATACAGAAAAAGAGAACACTTGGGCACTGTTGGTGAGAATGCAAATTGGTGCAACACTATGAAAAACTGTATGGAGGTTCCAAAAAAAAAAAAAACCAGTAAGAATAGAGACGTCATATAACCTAGCAATTCTACTCCTTACTATATATCTAAAGAAAAACACTATTTGAATATGCTCACAATCAGAAGAATTATTATTAAAATGACAAAGACAGTATATGGAATCAATGCAATCCTGTCGAAACACCAGTGGTATATTCCATAGCATTAGGATAAATACTTTTAAAATTTCTATGATAACACAAAAGACCCCAGACAGCCAAAAGCAATATTGAGAAAGAAGATCAGAATGGTGGTATCACATAGCTTTACTTAAGACTATAATACAAGCTACACAATAACCTAAATAATATGTTAGTGGCACAAAAATATAGACCTGGGAATCAATGGAATGCAATAGGGAGTCCAAAAATAAGTCCCCAAACTTATGGTTCATTAATTTACAACAAAGAAAGCAATAATATACAATGGAAAAAAGTCTCTTCAGTTGGAAAATCTGGATAGTTACCTTTAAAACACAAAAACTAGAACATTTTCTCACATAATTTATAAAAGTAAGCTCAAAATGTGTTAAGACCAAAACATAAGATCAAAGACCATAAAATTCCTAGAGGAAAATATAGACAGAAAATTCTGCATAAATCATACTAATTTTTATTTGGCTCTGATCCTCAGGCAAAGGAATCCAAAGAATAATAATAATAATAAAGAAGTGAGACCTAATTAAATTTAAAAGCTTTCATACAGGAAAGCAAGGTCTTGCCAAAGCAAAAACCTCATAAGTAATGGGAGAAAATACTTGCAGATGATATTGCAGATCCTAAAAGGGGTCAATATCCAAATATACAAACAGTTTATACAAATGGATATCAGGAAAAAAAAGTAGCACAGCTAAAAAATGGGCAAAATATCTAATATATTTTCCCAAAGAAGACATACAGATTATTGACAGATATATGAACAGATGACCGATGTCTTTTATTATTAGGTAAATACAAATGAAAACTACAAGAAGGCGTCACCTCACACCTGTCAGAAAGGTTGTCATCAAAAAGACAGCAAATAACAAATGTTAGCAGAATACAGAAAAAGAGAACACTTGGGCACTGTTGGTGAGAATGCAAATTGGTGCAACACTATGAAAAACTGTATGGAGGTTCCAAAAAAAAAAAAAACCAGTAAGAATAGAGACGTCATATAACCTAGCAATTCTACTCCTTACTATATATCTAAAGAAAACAGAAACACTAATTTGAATATATATCAATACACGTACCCAAATGCAGCAACAGTATTTACAATAACCAAGATATAGAAGTAACACTAAGTGCCCATAAGCAGATGAATGGATAAAGACGATGTGATATATGTGTGTAGTGTGATACAGTATGTGTATGTATGTGCTCAGTCATGTCAGACTCTTTGTGACGCCATGGATTATAGCCCACCAGGCTCCTCTGTCCATGGAATTTTATAGAAAAGGATACTGGAGTGGGTTGTCAGGGCACCTTCCTGACCCAGGGATCCAACCCACATCTCTTGCATCTCCTGCATTGAGAGACACATTCTTTACCACTGCACCACCTGGGAAACCCAGTGTAATACTACTCAGCCATAAAAATGAATAAAATCTTGCCATTTAAGAAAATGTGGATGTACCTAGAGGATATTATGTCAAATGAAATAACCAAAGACAGAAGCTCTTCGTCATCACTTCACATGTGGAATCTAAGAAATAAAATGCAAATATAATAATAAAAAATAGGTCTGCTGATATAGAAAATAAATACGTGGTTATCAGTAGGGAGAGAGAAGGGGAGAGGGGCAGGAAATGGAAATGGATTAAGAAATACAAGCTACTATGTATAAACTAAATAAGTTATAAGAATAAATTATACTATACATAGATTATAACCAATATTTTATGACAATTATAAATGGATTATAATTTTTTAAAAAGTGCAAATCATTATGTTGTATACCTGAAATTTCTATAATATCCTAAATTATTGATCAGAAAATAATAATTTTTGAAAAGTCAAAAACTTGAGTAAAAAATGTGAATTTTAGGGCAATATTTTATTTATTAAAGACAGATGTACTTCAAAAGATGCTGTATTGAAAATAAACAAAATCAAGTGTGACTCTCTTTCTGAGATGATTTATTTAAAAACAGATATGTGAGACAGAAGACTTGGCTACAAGACCTCTCAAAATTCCTTCGATCTCATGACATTCTGTGTACAAAGTCACCCAAGAAGACTTGGACCATCTGTGTTCCTACCATCAATATAACTTTTTCTATGTTTCCATTGTGACTATAACAGAGAAGAACAAATATTACTCTATATTGCATCTATTCCTTCAATTCTAGTCTTTATGCTCTGTTGCCTGTGGTTAGCAATAATAGCTCTTTATCTTTGTAAAATAATTTTGTTTATACTCTGAAATATACATAATAAAACCCTTTTCATAATGCTCTGCTTAGCTATAAGAACAAAGGAGTCCAGCATGAAGGAGTTTACAGCAAACTACACCATCTCCTTTTTTAGTATTAAAAAAAAAAAAAAAAGTCTGAATTCTAACCAGTGTAAGACAGTTCTTTGGGACATCAGTCCAACATCTCCTCACTCAGGTGACTTTCTGAATAAAATTGTTATTTTCCTGCTCCGACACACTGTGTCTCCATTTATTGATCTGTTATGCAACCCAGTAGTATGACCTTGAACTCAGAAACATGAAAATATATCTTTACTATTCTTTTTCTTTCATTCAGTGTGGAAAAGAGAGGTCCTACCTGATATCTGAAATAACCAAAGACAGAAGCTCTTCGTCATCACTTCACATGTGGAATCTAAGAAATAAAATGCAAATATAATAATAAAAAATAGGTCTGCTGATATAGAAAATAAATACGTGGTTATCAGTAGGGAGAGAGAAGGGGAGAGGGGCAGGAAATGGAAATGGATTAAGAAATACAAGCTACTATGTATAAACTAAATAAGTTATAAGAATAAATTATACTATACATAGATTATAACCAATATTTTATGACAATTATAAATGGATTATAATTTTTTAAAAAGTGCAAATCATTATGTTGTATACCTGAAATTTCTATAATATCCTAAATTATTGATCAGAAAATAATAATTTTGAAAAGTCAAAACTTGAGTAAAAATGTGAATTTTAGGGCAATATTTTATTTATTAAAGACAGATGTACTTCAAAAGATGCTGTATTGAAAATAAACAAAATCAAGTGTGACTCTCTTTCTGAGATGATTTATTTAAAACAGATATGTGAGACAGAAGACTTGGCTACAAGACCTCTCAAAATTCCTTCGATCTCATGACATTCTGTGTACAAAGTCACCCAAGAAGACTTGGACCATCTGTGTTCCTACCATCAATATAACTTTTTCTATGTTTCCATTGTGACTATAACAGAGAAGAACAAATATTACTCTATATTGCATCTATTCCTTCAATTCTAGTCTTTATGCTCTGTTGCCTGTGGTTAGCAATAATAGCTCTTTATCTTTGTAAAATAATTTTGTTTATACTCTGAAATATACATAATAAAACCCTTTTCATAATGCTCTGCTTAGCTATAAGAACAAAGGAGTCCAGCATGAAGGAGTTTACAGCAAACTACACCATCTCCTTTTTTAGTATTAAAAAAAAAAAAAAAAGTCTGAATTCTAACCAGTGTAAGACAGTTCTTTGGGACATCAGTCCAACATCTCCTCACTCAGGTGACTTTCTGAATAAAATTGTTATTTTCCTGCTCCGACACACTGTGTCTCCATTTATTGATCTGTTATGCAACCCAGTAGTATGACCTTGAACTCAGAAACATGAAAATATATCTTTACTATTCTTTTTCTTTCATTCAGTGTGGAAAAGAGAGGTCCTACCTGATATCTGAAATAATGCTAATCTTAGTTCATCCTAGTTATCTTTCTTTATTGCTGAACACATTTAATATGATGCCACCAAAACAACTTCTCATGAGCCTTTTCTGCACAAAAATAAAAAGTTGCTTTCAATTCTATTGGATAAGAGAATAGAAAAATGAATTTATTGCATTTTCAGAAAAGTGTTATTCTCAAATAAAGTGGGCAACAGACACAAAGAAAACTGCAAATTATGAATGTGAGCACATGTAATTTTCTTAATTTTATTTTTGGGTATTCTGGGTTTTCACTGCTGCTGCAGGCTCTTCTCTAATTGCAAGGGGTGGGAACTACTCTAGTTGAGGTGAGCAGGCTTCTTGTTGCATTGATTCCTCTTGTTTTGGAATTCGGGCTTTAGGGCACACAGGCTTCGGTAGTCATGGCACACGGGCTCAATAGGCTCAGAGCTCTAGAGCACAGGTTAAATAGTTGTGGCTCATGGGATTAGTTGTTCCACAGCATGTGAGATCTTCTAGGATCAGGGATTGAACCCCAGTCTCCTGCATTGGCAGGTGAACTGTTTACCACTGAGCTATCAGAGAAGCCCCAGCATATGTAATACTTAAGAGACTTTAATGTGTATAGAATCCATGTCTTGGTTTTTGAGCTGATAAATTCCTGGAAGCCCAGAGCCAAAGAATGTCATTTTGGGAAGATGATTGATACAATTTGATCACAATGAAAAATACTGGTATATATTTTTTAAGCTTTGGTTACTTTTATTAATTTTTTATTTATTTATTTTCTTTATTCTTTGGCCTGTGTGGGCCTCCCATTGCAGTGGCCTCTCTCATTGCAGAGCATCGGCTCTGGATGCATGCGCTCCAGAGCACTGGCTCATAACTGGACACACTGAGTTCAACCACTCTGTGGCACATGGGATCTTCACAGGCCAGGGATCGAACCAGTGCCCCTTGCACTGCAAGGTAGGCTCTCCACTCAATGGACCACTAGGGAAGCTCTGGTATACCCTTTTAAGATCATGTGAAAGAGTACTTTCAATGTGCTTTTGCTTTATTTTTTGTTGTTGGTGTTTTAGTTTTGTGTTTGTCTTTTTTCTTGAAAATTTTATTTATTTTTTTAAATTGGAGAATACTTCATTCACAATATTGTGTTGGCTTTTGCCAACACAGAATCAGCTATAGATATACATATGCCCCCTTCTTCTTGAGTCTCCCTCCCATATCCCACATCATCGTACCCATCTAGGTTGTCACAGAGCACTGTGTGAGTTCCTTGCATCATATAGCAAATTCCCATTGACTATCTATCTTACATATGGTAATGCATATGTTTCCATACTGCTCTCTCAATCTGTTGTACCATCTCCTTTCACTACTGTGTCCACAAGTCTGTTCTCTATGGCTGTGTCTCCATTGCTTTCCAGCAAATAAGTTTATCAGTAACATCTTTCTAGATTCCAAATATATGTGTTAATATATGATATTTGTCTTCTGACTTACTTCACTCTGCATGATAGACTCTAGGTTTATCAACCTTATTAGGACTGACTCAAATGTATTCTTTAAATGCTTTTTAAAAATTCTTTTCAATGCACTCTTTAATATTCCAGTGTACCACAACTTTTTTATCCATTCATTTGTCAATGAATGTCTAGGTTGCTTCCATGTCCCAGCTATTGTGAATAGTGATACAATGAACATTGGGATGTATGTGTATCATTCAGTCATTGTTTTTTCAGGGTATATGGTCAGTAGTGAGATTGTTCATATGCTAGTTCAGTCATATGGTAGTTGGGAATCCCCATACTGTTCTCAATAGTGATTGAATCAGTTCACATTCCACCAACAGTACAGGAGAGTTCTCTTTCTTTCCAAACACTCTCCAGGATTTATTGTTTAGATTTTTTGAGGAAGGCCATTTTGACTAGCATGAGGTGATACTTCACAGTAGTTTTTATTTGCATTTTTCTAATAGTGAGCAATGAGAGCAATGATCACCATCTTTTCATGTGTTTGTTGTCCATCAGTATGCCTTCTTTCGAGAAATGTCTGTATGGGTCTTTTGCCCATTTTTTGATTGGGCTGTTTGCTTTCCCAATGTTGAGCTGGATGAGCTGCTTATATATTCTGGAGATTAATCTCCATCAGTTGTTTCAATTGCTATTTTTCTCTTCCATTCTGAGGGTTGCCTTTTAAGCTTGTTTATTGTTGCCACTACTATATAAAAGATTTTAAGTTTAGTCAATCCCCATTTGTTTATTTTTGGTTTTATTCCGTTACTCTAGGAGGCTGTTCAAAGAGGATCTTTCTGTGATATATATCAAAAAGTGTACTGCCTATATTTTTCTCTAAGATCTTTAAAATTTCTGGCCTTACGTTTAAGTCTTTAATTCATATTGAGTTTAGTTTTGTGTATGATGTTAGGAAGTATTCTAGTTTCATTCTTTTACCTGTGGCTGTCCAGTTTTCCCAGCACCATTTGTTGAAAAAGCTGTCTTTTTGTGATGTATATTCTTGCCAAAAATGAAAATAGACAAATATAAGACCAACAGAAGGCTGTGTCTCCATTGCTTTCCAGCAAATAAGTTTATCAGTCTTTCTAGATTCCAAATATATGTGTTAATATATGATATTTGTCTTCTGACTTACTTCACTCTGCATGATAGACTCTAGGTTTATCAACCTTATTAGGACTGACTCAAATGTATTCTTTAAATGCTTTTTAAAAATTCTTTTCAATGCACTCTTTAATATTCCAGTGTACCACAACTTTTTTATCCATTCATTTGTCAATGAATGTCTAGGTTGCTTCCATGTCCCAGCTATTGTGAATAGTGATACAATGAACATTGGGATGTATGTGTATCATTCAGTCATTGTTTTTTCAGGGTATATGGTCAGTAGTGAGATTGTTCATATGCTAGTTCAGTCATATGGTAGTTGGGAATCCCCATACTGTTCTCAATAGTGATTGAATCAGTTCACATTCCACCAACAGTACAGGAGAGTTCTCTTTCTTTCCAAACACTCTCCAGGATTTATTGTTTAGATTTTTTGAGGAAGGCCATTTTGACTAGCATGAGGTGATACTTCACAGTAGTTTTTATTTGCATTTTTCTAATAGTGAGCAATGAGAGCAATGATCACCATCTTTTCATGTGTTTGTTGTCCATCAGTATGCCTTCTTTCGAGAAATGTCTGTATGGGTCTTTTGCCCATTTTTTGATTGGGCTGTTTGCTTTCCCAATGTTGAGCTGGATGAGCTGCTTATATATTCTGGAGATTAATCTCCATCAGTTGTTTCAATTGCTATTTTTCTCTTCCATTCTGAGGGTTGCCTTTTAAGCTTGTTTATTGTTGCCACTACTATATAAAAGATTTTAAGTTTAGTCAATCCCCATTTGTTTATTTTTGGTTTTATTCCGTTACTCTAGGAGGCTGTTCAAAGAGGATCTTTCTGTGATATATATCAAAAAGTGTACTGCCTATATTTTTCTCTAAGATCTTTAAAATTTCTGGCCTTACGTTTAAGTCTTTAATTCATATTGAGTTTAGTTTTGTGTATGATGTTAGGAAGTATTCTAGTTTCATTCTTTTACCTGTGGCTGTCCAGTTTTCCCAGCACCATTTGTTGAAAAAGCTGTCTTTTTGTGATGTATATTCTTGCCTAAAGATGGATGAAAATAGACAAATATAAGACCAACAGAAGTTGCCCGCCCTCCCTCCCCGCCCCCTCAAAAAGAGTTTAAAAAGAAAAAAAAGAAACTTACTCTTTGGAAGAAAAGCTATGACAAACCTAGACAGTGTATTAAAAAGCAGAGACATTTTGCTGACAAAAGTCCTATAAATCAAAGCTACAGTTTTCCCTGTGGTCATGTATGGATGTGAGAGTTGGACCATAAAGAACACTGAGTGCTGAAGAATTGATGGCTTTGAACTGCAGTGCTGGAGAAGACTCTTGAGAGTGCCTTGGAATGCAAAGGGATCAAACTAAGTCAATTCTAAGGGAAATCAACTCTGAACATTCATTGGAAGGGATGATGTCAAAAATAAAGCTCCAATAGTTGGGTCACCTGATGCAAAGAGATGACTCATTGGAACAGACACTGATTTGGGGGAAAAAGAAGGCAAAAGGAGAAGGGAATGACAGAGGACAAGATGTTTGGATGGCATCACTAAGTCAATGGACATGGGAAATCTTGTGTGCTGCAGTCCATAGGGTCTCAAAGAGTTGGACATGACTGAGCAGCTGAACTGAACTGAAAAATAAGTCTTAGTAAAGGAAAAAAATTATTAAAAAAAGAACAACAGAATTGTATGAAAAGGAAAATAGATGAAGTATATATATTTATAGTGGTAGTAAAAACATTTTCCTGTGGCTTCAGTTGTCAGTGTCCTCACCACACAGTGAACTCCCATCAATCTGCCTACTCAGGAAATTCTCCTTTATTTCTAGAAAGGTTTCTGGATCTGCTATGGGTCTTAATACATCAGCTCAGACACAGATCTAGCTTTATTTCAGTTTGTACTTGCTTCCAAATTCTACAATTTCTCTCAAAGTCCACAGCTTCAAGCCAATTGCTGCTTCTTTGACTGCAGGAGCAAATTCTCTTCCTTTTCTTTGCTCACACTGCCCCTGGTGCTCAGCTTTAGTACTGGTTCCTTCTCTGAATGAAGCCTGTTCCCTGATCCAGACAACTGGAGACTATGAGAACATTGAGAACCAGAGGTGTCAAGTAGACTACTTGAGGTCATACCACTAGCAAGGGACAGAGTCAAAATACATGACACCCAGCTTAATATCCATTCCATTTCACTGAAAAATCCTCAAGTCATTCAAAGAAATGAAATTATAGAAAGAAGTTTTCTGTAATTATCATCTTAAACCCTGTCCTAATGACAAATTCCAAGCTAAAATTAACATTTTAGCTATAAATTACATTATGTTTATTCATGGATAATTAAGAAAAGTACATCAAGTTAAAAAGGTTATAATTTATTTCCTTATAAGAAATACTTAAGCAGTGAACTTAGTTTTAGAATAATTCCCATAATTAATAATTCCTGTAATTCCCAAACATTCAAAAGAGTTCAGTAAGTCAAGAGAATGTGCTACTTAGGTCTCTTGCTATGAGTATATAATTTCTGAATGGCCTCAGCTACTGCAAAATAAATCCATCACTGTGCTTTACCAAGACCATACTTCCCAGGGGCTGCTTCCAGCCAAAAACTGCATGTGACAGAGAAGGTGAGTTTCCTGCAAGATATGAGACTCTTAAAATAGGAGATATTGGCATGAAGACTACCCATTTTGTGGGCTGACTACCTCTTAAAATTGTGCTGCTGTTGGGGCCACTTTATTCTTCAGTCCTTCCTTTAGCTCTTCTTTTACAGGTATCAATCCTGCAGCATGGTCTAAAGACTCTCCCCGTATTCTACTCTTTCTCCTATCGTGCTCAAGTGTTCTCATTTTTTATGTCTAATTCCATCTAGAGTTTACTTTTCAGTTGCATCTGAACTAACATAGAAGACAATGAATGACGGTAAAGAGCTAATGGGCATATTCATAAACTGGATTTTTTTTTTACATATAAATAAGTTGGTGTCATGCAATTATTTTAAGTTCCATAGCTGATGGGATGTCTGTACTACTGACCCTTGAACTGAATTTGGTGCTCTAGAAATGGGTTTTCAAATGCTAGGCTAACTTGTTTTGTTTTGCTAATTAGAAGTTAAGTATTCACTTCAGTCTAGTATCCCCTCTAAAAAGGGAAAAGTAGAATACGGATAGAATATGTGTTATCTTTTCAAAATGTCTTACTTTAAAATATTTCAAAATTCAAACATATGTGTGTGCTTAATTTAACAGTATTATACACCCTGGGGTAATTAGTTACACTAATCGGAAATCCAGAGGTGGTGACAAGAAGTGATTTTATCTAAATATACAGCATGGAGTTTGTTAATTGGCACAAGGAATAACATTACTTTTCTTTTTTAAAGATACAAATGTTGCAAAATCCATTGTACTTGAATAAACTTTTAAGACAGAGGACCAAATCTACAACTTCACTTGGCTGTGAAGTTATATATCTCATACACACACACACACACACACACACACATACACGAGGTCTCCAAAGCCTATCTGAACAGAAGACTTGCTGATCAGACAGCGGTGTAATATTAGCTGTGATATAAATCTTCCTTTCAAGGGACTTTGTGTGAGTGCATGAAGACAGAAGACAAGTGGAGACAATGAAACTTACAAGATCAGGTTAAATATGTATGTGTACATGTGTCTGTGTATACATGACTTTCTAGTAATAAATATGTTCCTGTGGCAAAATTTAAACTGAAATATGATAATGAGATTATAGTGAAGGTAGTATAGTTTCTACCTAGGTCTGGGAGGACTTCATTATATTCTATAATTTTTGAATACTGAATTTACTAGGTAGGGTCACAAAAATAAGGGTTTTATGCCAGATACCTGAAAGTTCAGGATATCTTTGAATTATATGATGGATTTGTACACAGGGAATCAAAATTATTGTGAAAAATGGCAGTTCATCAGTGCTCAAGTGTTCTCATTTTTATGTCTAATTCCATCTAGAGTTTACTTTTCAGTTGCATCTGAACTAACATAGAAGACAATGAATGACGGTAAAGAGCTAATGGGCATATTCATAAACTGGATTTTTTTACATATAAATAAGTTGGTGTCATGCAATTATTTTAAGTTCCATAGCTGATGGGATGTCTGTACTACTGACCCTTGAACTGAATTTGGTGCTCTAGAAATGGGTTTTCAAATGCTAGGCTAACTTGTTTTGTTTTGCTAATTAGAAGTTAAGTATTCACTCTAGTCTAGTATCCCCTCAAAAAAGGGAAAAGTAGAATACGGATAGAATATGTGTTATCTTTTCAAAATGTCTTACTTTAAAATATTTCAAAATTCAAACATATGTGTGTGCTTAATTTAACAGTATTATACACCCTGGGGTAATTAGTTACACTAATCGGAAATCCAGAGGTGGTGACAAGAAGTGATTTTATCTAAATATACAGCATGGAGTTTGTTAATTGGCACAAGGAATAACATTACTTTTCTTTTTTAAAGATACAAATGTTGCAAAATCCATTGTACTTGAATAAACTTTTAAGACAGAGGACCAAATCTACAACTTCACTTGGCTGTGAAGTTATATATCTCATACACACACACACACACACACACACACATACACGAGGTCTCCAAAGCCTATCTGAACAGAAGACTTGCTGATCAGACAGCGGTGTAATATTAGCTGTGATATAAATCTTCCTTTCAAGGGACTTTGTGTGAGTGCATGAAGACAGAAGACAAGTGGAGACAATGAAACTTACAAGATCAGGTTAAATATGTATGTGTACATGTGTCTGTGTATACATGACTTTCTAGTAATAAATATGTTCCTGTGGCAAAATTTAAACTGAAATATGATAATGAGATTATAGTGAAGGTAGTATAGTTTCTACCTAGGTCTGGGAGGACTTCATTATATTCTATAATTTTTGAATACTGAATTTACTAGGTAGGGTCACAAAAATAAGGGTTTTATGCCAGATACCTGAAAGTTCAGGATATCTTTGAATTATATGATGGATTTGTACACAGGGAATCAAAATATTGTGACATGCAGCAGCCGCAATTGGACCATTAAATCAATGGAGCAGGATTTTTTTCTTACTGAGCTTTCACAGAATGAAAAGGTAAAATTAAACTTTTTTTCTTTAAATTTGTTCAAAATAACTGAGACACTGAGCTCTTAGTAATGATACATGTCATAGTTTGGGTTTTATTTTGCACGGTTTTTTGCTGGAATATATCATTGTGTCGTCCTACTCATGGTAGTATTACATTCAACATTTTGACTCTTCAAAAACTATAGCAGGAAAATACTGATTAAATCAATGTGAAGAAATATCTTATTGGAGAGAGTATAGAAGAGTGAAGCAAAGAAAAAAATCCCAATGTTTAGTCAATGTGCCTTTTCACTGGGGCAGATTTAAATTGTATTAGAGGAAGAGTTTAACAAAGTTGAATCATACAAAATTATATCTCAAGTTTGCAAAATTACCTCTAGATTACTCTTACATCTCATAAAAGTAAATACCAGTGGTTCATGCTAGCTGATATTATAACAAAATTGAGGTTCTTTGACTCGATTGGAGAGAGAAAAAATTAAATAATAGTAGAATGGTAACATCTACTCTGTTATATATATATATATATATACACATATATATACATATATATATATGTATCTGCCTACAGCAAAAATCGCATCATTATATTTAATTGTAATGCACATAGATGTGTTATATAAGAGAACTATAACATTAAAGATGGGCTATAGGAAATAGATTTATGTGGTTACACATTTATAACATCGTACTTGAAGAGTTAAAATCTAAACATTAAGTAGATTTAGAAAAGTTAAGAATGTATATACAATCTCCAGAGTGACCAGTGAAAAATAAATCAAAGAGATACAGTTCAGATAAAAGTCAATAAATTAAAAAAGGATTCTAAGAAAATATTTATTTAAAAAAAACCAAAAGCAAAAACAGAGAAGAGAAAACACAAAACAAATAGTAAAATGATAGGTCAAAATACAACCACAACAAAAAATATAAAGCAAATTTACACTAAGGGTTTTATGCCAGATACCTGAAAGTTCAGGATATCTTTGAATTATATGATGGATTTGTACACAGGGAATCAAAATATTGTGACATGCAGCAGCCGCAATTGGACCATTAAATCAATGGAGCAGGATTTTTTTCTTACTGAGCTTTCACAGAATGAAAAGGTAAAATTAAACTTTTTTTCTTTAAATTTGTTCAAAATAACTGAGACACTGAGCTCTTAGTAATGATACATGTCATAGTTTGGGTTTTATTTTGCACGGTTTTTTGCTGGAATATATCATTGTGTCGTCCTACTCATGGTAGTATTACATTCAACATTTTGACTCTTCAAAAACTATAGCAGGAAAATACTGATTAAATCAATGTGAAGAAATATCTTATTGGAGAGAGTATAGAAGAGTGAAGCAAAGAAAAAAATCCCAATGTTTAGTCAATGTGCCTTTTCACTGGGGCAGATTTAAATTGTATTAGAGGAAGAGTTTAACAAAGTTGAATCATACAAAATTATATCTCAAGTTTGCAAAATTACCTCTAGATTACTCTTACATCTCATAAAAGTAAATACCAGTGGTTCATGCTAGCTGATATTATAACAAAATTGAGGTTCTTTGACTCGATTGGAGAGAGAAAAAATTAAATAATAGTAGAATGGTAACATCTACTCTGTTATATATATATATATATACACATATATATATATATATACACATATATATACATATATATATATGTATCTGCCTACAGCAAAAATCGCATCATTATATTTAATTGTAATGCACATAGATGTGTTATATAAGAGAACTATAACATTAAAGATGGGCTATAGGAAATAGATTTATGTGGTTACACATTTATAACATCGTACTTGAAGAGTTAAAATCTAAACATTAAGTAGATTTAGAAAAGTTAAGAATGTATATACAATCTCCAGAGTGACCAGTGAAAAATAAATCAAAGAGATACAGTTCAGATAAAAGTCAATAAATTAAAAAAGGATTCTAAGAAAATATTTATTTAATCCAAAAGAAGAAAAGACTATACCAAAGAAGCAAAAAACAGAGAAGAGAAAAAACACAAAACAAATAGTAAAATGATAGGTCAAAATACAACCACAACAAAATTTTAAAATTATTAATGAGCTAACCACTTCAATAAAAGCAGTCATAAGAATGGATTAAAAAGCACAAATCAACTGAATGTTGTTTTAGAAAATCCTTTTTTAGATAAGAATGTGAAAAGTTGAAAATAAGTGGATGAACAAAATTAAACATATAAAGGTAAACTTAAACAAAGGACATTTATAATGGCAAAAGTATAACATGTCTAGAAAACATAACAAATATAAATTTGTATGTACTTTATAGAACTTCCCTGGTGGCTCACACAGTAAAGAATCTGCCTGTAATGCAGGGATCCTGAGTTTGATCCCTGCATTGGGAAGATACCCTGGAACAGAGAATGGCAATCCAACTCCAGTATTCTTGCCCTGAGAATTCCATAGACAGAGGAGCTTTGTGGGTGACAGTCCATGGGATTGCAAAAAGTAAGACATGACTGATGACTAACATTTTTAAATGAAGATTTATAATGAAATCTCAAAATACATGATAAAACACTCCCAGAATTTAAAAGAGAGATTGAAAATTTTATAAACATAGTTAGAGATTTAACAAACCTCTTCTAGCAGTTGATAAGAAAAAAAAGTCTCAATAATCTGTGTTTGCACTACAAAAATTAGAAAAATAAAAGCATATTAATGCCAAAGCAAGCAGAATGGAAAAACAATAAAGATAAAGCTATAGTACATAAAATAGAAAATGATTCTTCAAAATTTCAGCAAAATTGATAAACCTCTACCAATAATGATAGAAAGAGAGAGTGAGAGAAAAAAAGAAACATCCAGGAATGGAGATATTACTAGATTCTTTTTTTTTTTTTTTTTAAGATTTATTTATTTATTTATTTTGGGTGGGGGTCGGTTGGGGAGGAAGGGGGGCGGGCGGGCTGCTTCCGTTGCTCTTTCATTCTCTATTTTCATCCGTCTTTGTTCTTTGGCTCCTGTGGGCCTCCCATCAGGCGATGCGTGGCGGTGCTTTGCTTCCAGCCGCTCCTGGCACGTGGGATCTTCCCAGGAAGCAAAAAACAGAGAAGAGAAAAAACACAAAACAAATAGTAAAATGATAGGTCAAAATACAACCACAACAAAATTTTAAAATTATTAATGAGCTAACCACTTCAATAAAAGCAGTCATAAGAATGGATTAAAAAGCACAAATCAACTGAATGTTGTTTTAGAAAATCCTTTTTTAGATAAGAATGTGAAAAGTTGAAAATAAGTGGATGAACAAAATTAAACATATAAAGGTAAACTTAAACAAAGGACATTTATAATGGCAAAAGTATAACATGTCTAGAAAACATAACAAATATAAATTTGTATGTACTTTATAGAACTCCCCTGGTGGCTCACACAGTAAAGAATCTGCCTGTAATGCAGGGATCCTGAGTTTGATCCCTGCATTGGGAAGATACCCTGGAACAGAGAATGGCAATCCAACTCCAGTATTCTTGCCCTGAGAATTCCATAGACAGAGGAGCTTTGTGGGTGACAGTCCATGGGATTGCAAAAAGTAAGACATGACTGATGACTAACATTTTTAAATGAAGATTTATAATGAAATCTCAAAATACATGATAAAACACTCCCAGAATTTAAAAGAGAGATTGAAAATTTTATAAACATAGTTAGAGATTTAACAAACCTCTTCTAGCAGTTGATAAGAAAAAAAAGTCTCAATAATCTGTGTTTGCACTACAAAAATTAGAAAAATAAAAGCATATTAATGCCAAAGCAAGCAGAATGGAAAAACAATAAAGATAAAGCTATAGTACATAAAATAGAAAATGATTCTTCAAAATTTCAGCAAAATTGATAAACCTCTACCAATAATGATAGAAAAGAGAGAGTGAGAGAAAAAAAGAAACATCCAGGAATGGAGATATTACTAGATTCTTTTTTTTTTTTTTTTTAAGATTTATTTATTTATTTATTTTGGGTGGGGGTCGGTTGGGGAGGAAGGGGAGCGGGCGGGCTGCTTCCGTTGGTCTTTCATTTCTCTATTTTCATCCGTCTTTGTTCTTTGGCTCCTGTGGGCCTCCCATCGCGGTGGCGTCTGTTGTCGCAGAGCACTGACTCTGGGCGCATGCGCTCCAGAGCTCCAGCTCGGTAATTGGACACATCGGTCCAGCCGCTCCGTGGCACGTGGGATCTTCCCAGGTCAGGGATCGAACTGGCGCCCCTTGCACTGCAAGGTGGTGTCCTTACCCACTGGACCACCAGGGGAAGCCCCTAGATTCTTAAAATATTGCAAAATAATAAGGAAACATTATATACAAGTTTATGTCAATAAATTTGATAATAGGGGAAAATGACAAATTTCTTAAGACATGAAAAGACATTGTTCAAGAAGGAATAGATAAACTGAATAGTGCTATTTCTATTAAGTAAATTGAATTTATAGTTAAAACTCTTCCCACAGGGAGAGTTCTGTGCCTAGATTGTATCCTTGGTGAATTTTAACCAACATTTAAAGAAGAAAACACTGATTCTACATAAGATTTTGCATAAAACAGAAGTGCAGAAACATCTTATATGTTTTATAGGATCAGCATTATCCCAATACAAAAACCAAATTCAGCCCAAGAAAATGAAACTGCAGACTAATATTTCCAATGAATATTCAAGTAAAGGTGTTTTACAAAATTTAATAAGTTAAATTCAGCAATACATCTTGACTGAGTGAAGGTTATTTCAGGAATGCAAATTTGGCTCAAAATTGAAAAAAATATGCAATTCAATTTACCATGCTAACAAACTAAAGAACGAAACTCTATATCCCAATAGCCACAGTCAAAGCAGTAAACAAATAGATCTCAGCCTATTATAAATAGTAAAAATAGACCAACTTTCCACCCTAAGTCATGACAGATACCAAAAAGACAATTGTTAACTTGACAGTTAATGAAGAGAAGTTCAGTATTTCCCCCTTAATATAGAGAGGAAAGCAAAGATGTGTTTCTATCAAGCATTGCACTGGATGCCCAAGTCATTTAATAAAGAAAGAAGGGAAAAATAACTCAAACTGGAGAGGAAAAAGTGAAATTGTCCCTTTTTCCTACAGATGACATGAAAGTGTTAGAAAATCTGAAGAGTAACCAAAAATTCCACTAGAACTATTAAGTGATTTAGCAGGGTTGTGAAATTCATAATCAACACATAAAAATTACCTATGTGTCTATACGTTAACAATAAACAATTAGACATTAAAATTGTTTAAAATAAAATTTGTAATTGTGTCAAAATGTATAGTATTCTTTAAAAAGTCTAACAAATATGCAAAGTATTATACAGTGAAAACTACAAAACTTTGAAGAGAAAAAATTAGAGAAGATATAAGTAAAATGGAGAGATACATTTTGTTCATTAAAGGATTAAATGACTCAGATATTGCTTAGATTTCAATTTTCCTCCTAAAGATAAAGATTGCAATCACTAACAAAATCCCATCAAGTACTTAGTATACATTTAACAAACTTTATTTTTAAAATTATGTGAAAATGCAAAAACTTCCAAAATGTTTAAAAAGATAAGGATTAGGGGCCTTCCCTGGTGGTCCAGCAGGTAAAAGTTCGCCTTGCAGTGCAAAGGGTACCAATTTGAGCCTTGGCATGGGAAGATCCCACTTGCTACAGAGCAGCTGGACCGGTGTGTCCAGTTAGAAGTAGCGCTCTGGAGCACATGTGCACGGAGTTGTTGGTCTGCTACAGGAGAGGCCACTGCAATGGGAGGCCCACTAAGGCCAAAGAACAAAGGTGGACAAAAATAAATAAATAAAAGACCAATAAAAGAGGCCAAAATTGAAAAAAAAAAAACAGGAATAATTGCAATTCAGCAATAAGAAAACATAAAACAAAGTAGGCAAAATGTTTGAATGAAAAATGATATATGAATAGCCAATAGGCACATCAGAAGATACTCATCATCATTAATAAGGGAAAAATGAATTAAAATTGAATACTATTACCCAGTCACTGAAAATTATAAAGATAGCAGTATAAAGTTTTGTAGAAGAAGTTGTGCAATTGGAAATCTCACTCATTGTTGACAATAATATAAAATGGTAAAACAATTTTTTTTTAAACATTTATTTTATTTATTTATCTTTTGGGGAGTGGGGTGGGGAGGGAGGGGGACAGGCGGGCCACTTCTATTGGTCTTTCATTTCTCTATTTTCATCCATCTTTGTTCTTTGGCTCCTGTGGGCCTCCCATCACGGTGGCCTCTGTTGTCGCAGAGCACCGTCTCTGGGCGCATATGCTCCAGAGCTCCGGCTTGGTAACTGGACACATCAGTCCAGCCACTCCACGGCACGTGGCATCTTCCCAGGCCAGGGATCGAACCAGCGCCCCTTGCACTGCAAGGTGGTGTCCTTACCCACTGGACCACCAGGGAAGCCCAGTAAAACAATTTGAGGAAACAATTTGTCAGTATTTTATGAAATTAAATGTATATTTATATGTAACCTAGCTAATTCACTCCTAGATCTTTGTTAAAGTGAAAGTGAAAGTCATTCAGTCATGTCCAATTCTTTGTGCCCCTATGGATGAGCCATGGAATTCTCCAGGCAAGAACACTTAATCGGATAGCCATTCCCCTCCAGGGTCTTAAATGAAAATACATGTTCATACAAAGGATTTCAGATTTTCTTCTGAACATCTGGATCTAAAGTGAATTAGAATATTGAAAAAAAAAATAGCACAAGGGCTAAAGTGTGTATTTGTAAGCTGTATTAAAATGTTCATAGATGTTTCACTTATGTTAACTAAAAACTAGAAGTAAATGTCCATCAAGAGATCAATGTGCAGGCAAGTTGAGGTATATTCACAAAACATACTACTACTTAGCTATTGAAAGAAATGGGCTATTGATGTACATGATAATGGTAAAATGTTATACTGAATAAAATTAGCCATAAAAATGCATAAAATGTGCATTTTGTTTCATTCCATTTATATGACATTTTATAAAAGGGAAATCTCATCATCATTAATAAGGGAAAAATGAATTAAAATTGAATACTATTACCCAGTCACTGAAAATTATAAAGATAGCAGTATAAAGTTTTGTAGAAGAAGTTGTGCAATTGGAAATCTCACTCATTGTTGACAATAATATAAAATGGTAAAACAATTTTTTTTTAAACATTTATTTTATTTATTTATCTTTTGGGGAGTGGGGGTGGGTTGGAGAGGGAGGGGAGCAGGCGGGCCACTTCTATTGGTCTTTCATTTCTCTATTTTCATCCATCTTTGTTCTTTGGCTCCTGTGGGCCTCCCATCACGGTGGCCTCTGTTGTCGCAGAGCACCGTCTCTGGGCGCATATGCTCCAGAGCTCCGGCTTGGTAACTGGACACATCAGTCCAGCCACTCCACGGCACGTGGCATCTTCCCAGGCCAGGGATCGAACCAGCGCCCCTTGCACTGCAAGGTGGTGTCCTTACCCACTGGACCACCAGGGAAGCCCAGTAAAACAATTTGAGGAAACAATTTGTCAGTATTTTATGAAATTAAATGTATATTTATATGTAACCTAGCTAATTCACTCCTAGATCTTTGTTAAAGTGAAAGTGAAAGTCATTCAGTCATGTCCAATTCTTTGTGCCCCTATGGATGAGCCATGGAATTCTCCAGGCAAGAACACTTAATCGGATAGCCATTCCCCTCTCCAGGGTCTTAAATGAAAATACATGTTCATACAAAGGATTTCAGATTTTCTTCTGAACATCTGGATCTAAAGTGAATTAGAATATTGAAAAAAAAAATAGCACAAGGGCTAAAGTGTGTATTTGTAAGCTGTATTAAAATGTTCATAGATGTTTCACTTATGTTAACTAAAAACTAGAAGTAAATGTCCATCAAGAGATCAATGTGCAGGCAAGTTGAGGTATATTCACAAAACATACTACTACTTAGCTATTGAAAGAAATGGGCTATTGATGTACATGATAATGGTAAAATGTTATACTGAATAAAATTAGCCATAAAAATGCATAAAATGTGCATTTTGTTTCATTCCATTTATATGACATTTTATAAAAGGGAAATCTAATCTTTAATGACAGAAAACAGATCAGTGATTTCCAGAGACCAGGGTTTAGAGAAGGGACTAACTACAGAAAGACATGAGAAAACGTAGTTAAGCGATGTTGCCATGCTTTATGCTAGCGGTTATACAAGTGCATTCATTTGTCAATCTCATTGAACTGTACAATTTAAATGATTAAATAAAGTTTATTAAAAATAAAATTTTTGATGTTATGTGGCAGCCTGGATGGGAGGGTATTTGGGGGGAGAACGGATACATGTGTATGTATGGATGAATCCATTCACTGTTCATCTGCAATTATTAACATTGTTTGTTAATTGGTTATATCCCAATGCAAAATAAAAAGTTTAAAATAAATAAATAAATAAAAATTAAAAAATGAAATTTTAAATAAAAGGGAGAATCTTCAAGTGGCTAATGTAATACCCAAGAACCAGGAAAAGCTTGATATCATCTTATAATACTATCTGAATTTCCCTAGTTTACACTTCAGTAATTTTTAATATTCTTGTTTTTTAAAAATATGAATTGGTAAGTGTAGGATGTAGTCCTAATTTTAAAATGAATTGTAATAGCTACGGGATCAGAAGATGTTTCATTTTGTAAATACTTAAAGGGGTAAAAAGCCTATATTAAAATCAGCATACATTTTATAAAGCGAGTAAGAGTGTGGCTGATATAATTATCTAAGCATTCAAAGCTTTCCATCAGAAACACACGGGTCATCCCCCCCCCCCTTTTTTTTTTTTGATTTTTGTTTTACTTTTTACTTTTACAGATTTTTGTTGTTTGCAGATATGTATGATCCCAGATTAGTCATATGTATATCCGCCCCATCTCGTCTCTCCAGGCCATCGCACAGTGCCCCTGCAGGATCCCCTTTTCTCACAGCGCAATGACAATAGCCATTTTTTTTCACTTGGGTCATTCTCAAAATTTATGGAAGACAAAGGCAGTATCCATTTTTAGAGTTTCAAGCATAAAGGCTATTTACAGATTTTGGATTTGAGTCCAATGATTCCAGCCTTCTCTGAGATTTGGATTCTCACTTTCCTAAATTCCAACTCACTTTTGAGATTCCTTCATAGCTCAGCTGGTAAAGAATCTGCCTGCAATGTAGGAGATGCCAGTTCAATTCCTGGGTGGGGAAGCTCCCCCAGAGAAGGGATAGGCTACCCATTCCAGTATTCTTAAAGTTCCCTGGTGGCTCATATGGCAAAAAATCTACTTGCAATGTGGGGAACCTGGATTCAATCCCTGGGTTGGGAAGATCCCCTGCAGAAAGGAAAAGCTATCCACTTCTGTATTCTTGCCTGGAGATTTCTATGACATATCCATGGGTTGCAAAGAGTCAGACTGAGTGATTTCAGTTTCTTTTCCTAACCCATTTTTACTCTTTGCTGTTAAAATCAAGTAAAGTTACATCAGGAACTCCCAGAAACACACATATACCTATATATGTAGACAGAGAGAGTAGAATAAATTACAATTTTTAAGAAGATGGATAAAAAGTAATTTTAAAACCCAGCCTTAGTACTGGTGAATAATAAGCATGGGTGTTTAAGAGAATTACAAATCAGAAACACATAACTTTATTTATGTGATAGACATGTAAGAAGAGCATAAAAAAAAAAGACAGAGAAGACAAGGGATGGCAGGGAGGAGGATTAGGTTTATTCATATTTGGTTTAGGTAGTCACCATGAGGGATCTGGCTACACAGGCATGATGGGAGAGAGATATGAGCAGGGAGAGAGGGAGAAGGGTCTGAGAGGGAGGGTCAGGAGCCCAAGCCAAGAGGGGGAGAGATAAGAGCTGAGAGCTAAGAGCCAGAGAGGGATGATGTGACTCCGCAGGCAGGAAAAGACTGCAGGGAGGGCGGGGCTGTGGGCTGACTCAACTCTTTGCAGATTTTCAGCTCCAACAAGACATACCTATGCTTTTATTTATGATGGATAAGTTATACAGAAAACTCAATGCAAGATTATATTGCTATAAATGTATATAAATATATGGAGGTCTGTGTCCATATTGAAAGGAAATATGCCTTCTCTGAGATTTGGATTCTCACTTTCCTAAATTCCAACTCACTTTTGAGATTCCTTCATAGCTCAGCTGGTAAAGAATCTGCCTGCAATGTAGGAGATGCCAGTTCAATTCCTGGGTGGGGAAGCTCCCCCAGAGAAGGGATAGGCTACCCATTCCAGTATTCTTAAAGTTCCCTGGTGGCTCATATGGCAAAAAATCTACTTGCAATGTGGGGAACCTGGATTCAATCCCTGGGTTGGGAAGATCCCCTGCAGAAAGGAAAAGCTATCCACTTCTGTATTCTTGCCTGGAGATTTCTATGACATATCCATGGGTTGCAAAGAGTCAGACTGAGTGATTTCAGTTTCTTTTCCTAACCCATTTTTACTCTTTGCTGTTAAAATCAAGTAAAGTTACATCAGGAACTCCCAGAAACACACATATACCTATATATGTAGACAGAGAGAGTAGAATAAATTACAATCTTCAAGAAGACGGAAAAAAAGTAATTTTAAAACCCAGCCTTAGTACTGGTGAATAATAAGCATGGGTGTTTAAGAGAATTACAAATCAGAAACACATAACTTTATTTATGTGATAGACATGTAAGAAGAGCATAAAAAAAAAAGACAGAGAAGACAAGGGATGGCAGGGAGGAGGATTAGGTTTATTCATATTTGGTTTAGGTAGTCACCATGAGGGATCTGGCTACACAGGCATGATGGGAGAGAGATATGAGCAGGGAGAGAGGGAGAAGGGTCTGAGAGGGAGGGTCAGGAGCCCAAGCCAAGAGGGGGAGAGATAAGAGCTGAGAGCTAAGAGCCAGAGAGGGATGATGTGACTCCGCAGGCAGGAAAAGACTGCAGGGAGGGCGGGGCTGTGGGCTGACTCAACTCTTTGCAGATTTTCAGCTCCAACAAGACATACCTATGCTTTTATTTATGATGGATAAGTTATACAGAAAACTCAATGCAAGATTATATTGCTATAAATGTATATAAATATATGGAGGTCTGTGTCCATATTGAAAGGAAATATGTCTTCTAATATCCTGAAATAAGAATTGTATAATCTCTCCCCCAATCACTTGAATAGAGGAATTGAGATAGGAATTGATGCAAGGTTTTAGTTTTTTAATTCAACAATTTTTAATTACAATATAGTAATTATAACATACAATATTATATTAATTTTAGGTGTACTACATTATGATTCAATATTTTATACATTATTAAATGATCACCATAATAATACCTGTTACAATCTGTCATGATACAAATTTTTTTATGTTATTGACTATATTCACATCCCTGTGACTTTATTTATTTTATATCTGGAATTTTTTACCTATTACTCCACCTGGTTATTTGTCCTCTCACACTCCTCCATCTTGGCAACCACCAGTTTGTTCTCTGTTTCTATGAGTCTTTCTTTTTTTTTGTATTTATTAGTTCTGACTTTTAAATTCCACATATGAGTGAGACCATACAGTGTTTGCCTTTCTCTGTCTGACTTATTTAGCACAATACTTTCTAGGTCCATCTATGTTGTCAGAGAAGACAAGAGTGTGTGTGTATACCACATTCATCTATCAAGGTTGCTTCCATATCTAGGTTATTGTGAATAATGCTGCAATGGACAGAGAGGCAGATCTATTTTTAAAGTTAGTATTTTCATTTTCAGTTGCATCCCAAGGAGTGAAATTGTTGGTAGCTGTATTTTTGCTTCTTTGAGGAACCTACATACTGTTTTTCATGGTGGCTGTACCAATTTACATTTGTACAAGCAGCACATAATTGTTCCCTTTATCCACAATTTCATAAGAATTGTGTTTTGTCTTTTTGATAACAGTCATCTTAACAGGTGTGAGGTGGTATTACACTGT
The DNA here is from genome assembly GCA_022376925.1 of Tragulus kanchil. Lineage (NCBI taxonomy): Eukaryota > Metazoa > Chordata > Mammalia > Artiodactyla > Tragulidae > Tragulus > Tragulus kanchil. The sequence goes on from JAIOJX010000002.1 coordinate 43,872,201, forward strand.
GGTTTTGATTTGCATTTCCTTGATGGTTGTGATGTAGAACATCTTTTCACATACTGTTGGCCATGAATGTCTTCAGCAGTATGTCCATTTTGTTTTTCATGTGAAAGTAGTATACTGATTCAAATTTATTTAACAAAATGGAGAAAAATTTCACAAAAAAGGTTGATTTTGAATTAAACAATATTAGTTTTCATAAATTCATGAATTTATTATCCTAACAGTATTTTCATTCTATACATAGAAGTTCTACTCATTCTGTAGCTATTAAGCATATAAAATAACATTGATTTAAAAAAGATAGACAACTTGAGAGTCGTGGGTTACGTTTTATTTGGGACACAATTAAGATTCCAACCCAAGAGACAGCATCTCAGATGACTCTGAGAGACTGCTCCAAAAAGGCAGAAGAAGAAACTCAATATAAAGATTTTGTTGTGGGGGTGTTCAAATACTATTAAACAAAGGGTTTTCAAAGGGTTTTGTTTTACAAATGGTTTGGGTGAGTCATGAGGATGTGATGTCTTCATTTAGGAATTTAGTGCTTTCCTAAGTGTGAAAAGATGCAAGGGTTAAATCTGTTCCTAAAAACCATTTACCCATCTAAAGACCTGGCCCACCAGATTCCTAGGAGCACAGACTGCCTTGTCCCACCCTGATTTCCTTCAGGGGGTGTTGAAAGTCAGCAGCTCCCAACAGCACAGGGTTCAATCTCTGGAGGCAGATGGCAAATGCCCTTGTTGTCCAGTCATTGGCAATGCAATTGGTAAATGCGAATTTGTAGCTGACAATACTAAAATATGAAATCATTGCTTTCTTTGAAGAGTTTACTAGGTGAGAAAAAAAAAAAAACAAACAAGGCCCACAGTTTCAATGGAAGGAAAGATAGGTGTGATAGAATAAAACTGAAATAGCCACAAGAGCATGTAGCATTTTTAATAAAGAGTCAAAGACTGTGGTGATAGTTGTAAGATATTTGATTTATGGGAAGCAGCATGGAATTAATCAGCAAGAAATCATAGTGGTTAAGAGGGCTGAATTCAAGTGACTTATGTCTACGTCCCTTTCTTGGCCCACTTAGTGCTCATGAACTTGAGTTCATTTGACCCCCATGATTTTCAGGAGCACAATAGAATTTTGTATAGGTTAAAAATGGGAAAACAGGCAGTCTACTCATGGGATCATGTCTGTTCTGACTCCACTGCTGTTGAGGCGCCTGCTGCTCTGCTGCGGAGCAGCTCGGGATCATAGATCTCACCATTGGGCTCACCTTTGCTTCCTGTGTTTCCGAATTTATTATCCTAACAGTATTTTCATTCTATACATAGAAGTTCTACTCATTCTGTAGCTATTAAGCATATAAAATAACATTGATTTAAAAAAGATAGACAACTTGAGAGTCGTGGGTTACGTTTTATTTGGGACACAATTAAGATTCCAACCCAAGAGACAGCATCTCAGATGACTCTGAGAGACTGCTCCAAAAAGGCAGAAGAAGAAACTCAATATAAAGATTTTGTTGTGGGGGTGTTCAAATACTATTAAACAAAGGGTTTTCAAAGGGTTTTGTTTTACAAATGGTTTGGGTGAGTCATGAGGATGTGATGTCTTCATTTAGGAATTTAGTGCTTTCCTAAGTGTGAAAAGATGCAAGGGTTAAATCTGTTCCTAAAAACCATTTACCCATCTAAAGACCTGGCCCACCAGATTCCTAGGAGCACAGACTGCCTTGTCCCACCCTGATTTCCTTCAGGGGGTGTTGAAAGTCAGCAGCTCCCAACAGCACAGGGTTCAATCTCTGCGGAGGCAGATGGCAAATGCCCTTGTTGTCCAGTCATTGGCAATGCAATTGGTAAATGCGAATTTGTAGCTGACAATACTAAAATATGAAATCATTGCTTTCTTTGAAGAGTTTACTAGGTGAGAAAAAAAAAAAAACAAACAAGGCCCACAGTTTCAATGGAAGGAAAGATAGGTGTGATAGAATAAAACTGAAATAGCCACAAGAGCATGTAGCATTTTTAATAAAGAGTCAAAGACTGTGGTGATAGTTGTAAGATATTTGATTTATGGGAAGCAGCATGGAATTAATCAGCAAGAAATCATAGTGGTTAAGAGGGCTGAATTCAAGTGACTTATGTCTACGTCTTGCTTGGCCCACTTAGTGCTCATGAACTTGAGTTCATTTGAACCCCATGATTTTCAGGAGCACAATAGAATTTTGTATAGGTTAAAAATGGGAAAACAGGCAGTCTACTCATGGGATCATGTCTGTTCTGACTCCACTGCTGTTGAGGCGCCTGCTGCTCTGCTGCTGCGGGAGCAGCTCGGGATCATAGATCTCACCATTGGGCTCACCTTTTGCTTCCTGTGTTTCCTCCTGCCATCCGGCTGGGTCCTCTCACAACTGCAGAACCACAAGAAGCAGGAGTGACTGGAGCGGTCCTCTCCTTCACCCCGTGACCTGAACACCCCAGCTTTTCCTGATCATATCTGCTGCATTCCTGGCTGGTCTCCCCTGGACCACGGCCTTCACTTAGGGTGATTTCTTCTGCAGTCATGACGTCTTGATTTCTCTGTGGTGACATCCTGGGATCACATGCATCCATTTATAAGGCTGTGTTTGGTAGGGTCTCCCTTGAAACAATAAAGTTTCATATTATTTGAATTTTATAACAATAAAAAACAAACAAAAAATAATTTCTTACTTGATAGATATTACCAAAGAAATTGAAACAGAAATGGAATAACTCTTTTCACAAATCCTCCTTTTAGGAAAGGTAATTGTAAAAGATTTTATGTTTTCTCCTCTAGAAAATGATCTAAACTATAGTTTTCTAAGCTATAATGAAACAACTTAAATGGCATTAAAAATAAGTTTATTTTCTTATTTTCAAAAGGTAGAATGACTTCTATAGGTTATTCAGTCACCAGTGAGACAAGAACAGGATAATCTAAAAAACAGAATATAAGAGAACAGTCTTCCATATTAATCGTTGACCTACCTGTAATCAGAGGGGTTAGACCAAATTACCACCTCCATGGTATATTCTTTTATTATTTTTATTAATTATTTAATTTTATTTGAAAATTTTTACAGAGTTTTGTTGTTCGCAGTCATGTATGTTCCCAGATCAGTCATATGCATATCCTTGGCACCCTTCCCACTCCCAGTACCCCCCATCCCACCCCTCCAGGCCATCGCACCTCAGCCCTGCAAGATCTCCTATTCCCTCAGGGCAATGACAATAGCTATCTTTTTCACATATGATAGTATAGGTTTCCATGTTACTCCCTCTATGCCTCCCACCCATTGTTCGTACCCCACAATGTCCATATGTCTGTTTTCTATGTCTGTTTTTCCATTGCTTCATTGAGTGTGTTACCATTACCCTCTTACTAGTTTCCTGCTGCCTCTGCGGAGCAGCTCGGGATCATAGATCTCACCATTGGGCTCCCCTTTGCCCCCCCATCCGGCTGGGTCCTCTCACAACTGCAGAACCACAAGAAGCAGGAGTGACTGAGCGGTCCTCTCCTTCACCCCGTGACCTGAACACCCCAGCTTTTCCTGATCATATCTGCTGCATTCCTGGCTGGTCTCCCTGGACCACGGCCTTCACTTAGGGTGATTTCTTCTGCAGTCATGACGTCTTGATTTCTCTGTGGTGACATCCTGGGATCACATGCATCCATTTATAAGGCTGTGTTTGGTAGGGTCTCCCTTGAAACAATAAAGTTTCATATTATTTGAATTTTATAACAATAAAAAACAAACAAAAAATAATTTCTTACTTGATAGATATTACCAAAGAAATTGAAACAGAAATGGAATAACTCTTTTCACAAATCCTCCTTTTAGGAAAGGTAATTGTAAAAGATTTTATGTTTTCTCCTCTAGAAAATGATCTAAACTATAGTTTTCTAAGCTATAATGAAACAACTTAAATGGCATTAAAAATAAGTTTATTTTCTTATTTTCAAAAGGTAGAATGACTTCTATAGGTTATTCAGTCACCAGTGAGACAAGAACAGGATAATCTAAAAAACAGAATATAAGAGAACAGTCTTCCATATTAATCGTTGACCTACCTGTAATCAGAGGGGTTAGACCAAATTACCACCTCCATGGTATATTCTTTTATTATTTTTATTAATTATTTAATTTTATTTGAAAATTTTTACAGAGTTTTGTTGTTCGCAGTCATGTATGTTCCCAGATCAGTCATATGCATATCCTTGGCACCCTTCCCACTCCCAGTACCCCCCATCCCACCCCTCCAGGCCATCGCACCTCAGCCCTGCAAGATCTCCTATTCCCTCAGGGCAATGACAATAGCTATCTTTTTCACATATGATAGTATAGGTTTCCATGTTACTCCCTCTATGCCTCCCACCCATTGTTCGTACCCCACAATGTCCATATGTCTGTTTTCTATGTCTGTTTTTCCATTGCTTCATTGAGTGTGTTACCATTACCCTCTTACTAGATTCCATATATATGTGTTAGTATACTGTACTTGTCTTCCTCTTTTTGACTTACTTCACTTTTTACGGTTCTAGATCTAGGTTCTAGATCCACCCACCTCATTAGCGCTGATTCTTCTGCATTTCTTTTTACAACTGAGAAGTACTCCATTGTATATATGTACCAGAATTTTTTTATCTATTCATTCGTCAATGGACATCTAGGTTGCTTCCATGGTTTTTAACAACTATTTATTTCTCTTGAGGGATACAAATCCTGTCAAATGGCTTCAAAGCTACAATTGTAATGCATCTACATAAGACAAAGTGACAGACTGGAGTGTAAAAATTGCTTAGGATATCTTCTGTCAGTCTACTCTCAATAATTCTCTGGCAGGAATCTTCCTTGACTGCTGCTTTCAGTGTTAAAATGCACTTTTCCCAGAAAGCCTACATGGCTGCAGCAGAGTAAGTATTGCCAAGAATTTGATCTTTACTCACCTAAAGGTCCAGGAAAAGGTATATAAAAAATTCCATCTATATTACATGGCATTTTTCTAATCTAATGGTGGACTTTGACAGTATTAATACAAGACTGTTGCAACAACTTCTCAGAAAATACAGATGTCAAGAAACTGTGTACTTCCTTTCTGTTTAAATATACTATTGTCATCTCTTGAAAAGTAGACCAGGTTAAGATACAGTATTGCCTTTTCTAGATTGGAACACGTAATAATGAGGGGGACTGTTAGATGATCATCAGGTGATGATGTGAGATTGGCTTGCTATTCATATTCTCTTCCTTGGTCTCTGGGGACATTATTATTAAAAATATACAGAGACCTTCAGATATTTCTCTTTTAAAAATATTTTTATTTTACTTTTTACTTTTACAGAGTTTTGTTGTTTACAGATGTGTATGATCCCAGATTAGTCATATGTCTATTCCCCCCCATCCCACCCCTCCACACTGTCGCACAGCACCCCTGCAGGATCCCCTTTTCTCACAGTGCAATGACAGTAGCTGTTTTTTTCACATATGACAGTATAGGTTTTCATGCTACTTTCTTTACGCCTCCCACCCACTGTTCATTCCCCACAATGTCCATATGTCTATTCTCCATGTCTGTTTTTTCATCACTTCACTGTGTGTGTTATCATTACCATCTTACTAGATTCCATATATATGTGTTTATATATTTTTTTGATGAGTGAAGAGGCAGAGAGGGCCAAGACTATACTAGACCTCGGGTCCACAGAAATGCATATTTTTTAGATAGGTAATTTCTGACTGTGTATTAAGAAAGCAACAGTTCACTAAAGACATACTTCATCTGATGGACTTGAAGACTGCAAAAACTATTTCTTAGATTATGCTGTTCTTGTCTCACTGCCTTCTAGAGACCACCCCAAAGAACCCCCCACCCCCCCAGAGCATTCTTCCCACTACAAACCTCCAGAGACTCCAAGGACACAATAGTTTCCTGTCTCCAGGCTCACCTCACCACCACTCTTTCCCTTCTTCCCATGCCCACTCCTTTCCCTGCCCCTCACCACACCTGGACCATGCGCCACTTTCCATGGTCATGCCTATGTAACCAGGTTCCTCTGATGGCCCCTCTGAAGGCTGCATTAAAGGTTGTTTCTGTCAATCTGAGGTTGATGATCCTCCTTTCCCTCTTCTGCTGCACTTTTCCAACATTATCTAAATGAAATATCATGACAGACTAATAATTAATTGGTCACTCAAGTTGTATTCTGCCAGGACAAGGGCCATGAATTTATCCTCCTTCCTGTCTTCCAGCAATTAGGGATTAACAAGAGGCTAAGGAAGAAGATAAATTTAATATGGACTCATTGATCATTTTTCCTCAAGTACAGTTTATCTGTTTCACTTGGCATTTTAGCCTTCTAACTGCTGAACTATTCATTTTCTAAGAGATCTCAAATGTAATTTCAATCCTATGGCAATAGAACTTCTTGGTAATTCACATAGTGACATTTTGTTAGCACAAACAGTATATACAGAAACATAATAAGAGGTATTAATGAGAAGTCTAGAAGTCTAGTATATTACCCTAGAATGTGATGAGTAGGATGATGAAGAAATAAACTTGTTAAACAAGTTTCATTACTAATGAAGTCCCAAGTCCTTCTGTGTTTGAGATACCCTTGCATGCTTTTCAATTTAGTGGATACTGGGAGGGTTCATACTTTCTTACGCCTCCCACCTACTGTTCGTTCCCCACAATGTCCATATGTCTACCGTCCACGTCTGTTCTTCCATTGCTTCACTGCGTGTGTTATCATTACCATCTTACTAGATTCCATATATATGTGTTTATATATTTTTTTGATGAGTGAAGAGGCAGAGAGGGCCAAGACTATACTAGACCTCGGGTCCACAGAAATGCATATTTTTTAGATAGGTAATTTCTGACTGTGTATTAAGAAAGCAACAGTTCACTAAAGACATACTTCATCTGATGGACTTGAAGACTGCAAAAACTATTTCTTAGATTATGCTGTTCTTGTCTCACTGCCTTCTAGAGACCACCCCAAAGAACCCCCCACCCCCCCAGAGCATTCTTCCCACTACAAACCTCCAGAGACTCCAAGGACACAATAGTTTCCTGTCTCCAGGCTCACCTCACCACCACTCTTTCCCTTCTTCCCATGCCCACTCCTTTCCCTGCCCCTCACCACACCTGGACCATGCGCCACTTTCCATGGTCATGCCTATGTAACCAGGTTCCTCTGATGGCCCCTCTGAAGGCTGCATTAAAGGTTGTTTCTGTCAATCTGAGGTTGATGATCCTCCTTTCCCTCTTCTGCTGCACTTTTCCAACATTATCTAAATGAAATATCATGACAGACTAATAATTAATTGGTCACTCAAGTTGTATTCTGCCAGGACAAGGGCCATGAATTTATCCTCCTTCCTGTCTTCCAGCAATTAGGGATTAACAAGAGGCTAAGGAAGAAGATAAATTTAATATGGACTCATTGATCATTTTTCCTCAAGTACAGTTTATCTGTTTCACTTGGCATTTTAGCCTTCTAACTGCTGAACTATTCATTTTCTAAGAGATCTCAAATGTAATTTCAATCCTATGGCAATAGAACTTCTTGGTAATTCACATAGTGACATTTTGTTAGCACAAACAGTATATACAGAAACATAATAAGAGGTATTAATGAGAAGTCTAGAAGTCTAGTATATTACCCTAGAATGTGATGAGTAGGATGATGAAGAAATAAACTTGTTAAACAAGTTTCATTACTAATGAAGTCCCAAGTCCTTCTGTGTTTGAGATACCCTTGCATGCTTTTCAATTTAGTGGATACTGGGAGGGACTTATTTTTGGTAGGGGTGGGTACAATGAAAAGAGGACAAGAAGGTCAAGAGCAGAGGATAGAGATGGACTTAAAGGGAAACATTTACACATTGATTGCCTAGGGAGAAAAAATACAGTGAGAACTTAGGTAGAAACACGAGAATTACATAGAGAAAATGTCATTTTTAAAAGGGATTAAATTATATACCCACATTCATAGCAGTATAATTTTCAATAGCCAAACATTTAAAAGAACTTTTTCATACTGATTCTAAACGTTTAACAAATTGGAATCCTTCATGAGTTATTCCAATTCCAGTTTGCACACAAAATGACTTTATGAGGATGCTTGCTCAACCATAATCGGTTATATCTTAGACAAGACAAAAACTTTAAGGAAATGTTTTTGAAAAAAGCAAATGGGCTAAATTTCTTTCAAATTTCTTAAGACATTTATGTTTATTGAGGAAAAAAGCAAATAGGATTAGCAGAACTCCTGATCCTTCCTACTAGTTATTCAAGTACCAATTTAGGTATAGGGTAGATGTAGATAAACATTGTATTAGATGCTAACAGTTCTTCTGCAATTTTGGATACTGTTTCTTTTAATTTGTATCCTAATCATTTTTGTCAATAATTATAAAACCTTTGAGAGTAAAGCCCAGTAAATAACTCCTAAAACATACTCTCAAATGTATACATCCTACCTTCTTACTAGTTTTGTAAAACATGGCCAAGTTACTGAAAATCACTTGAGTTCTCTATTTTTGAAATGAAGTGAGGACTGAAGTATGTGGTGGATACATCCTTTTTAATTAAAAACAACTGAATAAAAGCACAAAGAAACTCAACAAACTTTAAATAAGTTTAATTCAAAGAGATCAACACTGATACACATTATAATAAAAAAATCAAAAGCTAAAGAGAGAGGTTACTAAAAAATAACTTCCTTTCCTCTTTCTCTCCTCTGTCTCTAACTACAATAAATCCTTAGATAAAACACTCCATAAAGGAAAGGATGATGAAAGAAATAAATAAACTTGTTAAACAAGTTTCATTACTAATGAAGTCCCAAGTCCTTCTGTGTTTGAGATACCCTTGCATGCTTTTCAATTTAGTGGATACTGGGAGGGACTTATTTTTGGTAGGGGTGGGTACAATGAAAAGAGGACAAGAAGGTCAAGAGCAGAGGATAGAGATGGACTTAAAGGGAAACATTTACACATTGATTGCCTAGGGAGAAAAAATACAGTGAGAACTTAGGTAGAAACACGAGAATTACATAGAGAAAATGTCATTTTTAAAAGGGATTAAATTATATACCCACATTCATAGCAGTATAATTTTCAATAGCCAAACATTTAAAAGAACTTTTTCATACTGATTCTAAACGTTTAACAAATTGGAATCCTTCATGAGTTATTCCAATTCCAGTTTGCACACAAAATGACTTTATGAGGATGCTTGCTCAACCATAATCGGTTATATCTTAGACAAGACAAAAACTTTAAGGAAATGTTTTTGAAAAAAGCAAATGGGCTAAATTTCTTTCAAATTTCTTAAGACATTTATGTTTATTGAGGAAAAAAGCAAATAGGATTAGCAGAACTCCTGATCCTTCCTACTAGTTATTCAAGTACCAATTTAGGTATAGGGTAGATGTAGATAAACATTGTATTAGATGCTAACAGTTCTTCTGCAATTTTGGATACTGTTTCTTTTAATTTGTATCCTAATCATTTTTGTCAATAATTATAAAACCTTTGAGAGTAAAGCCCAGTAAATAACTCCTAAAACATACTCTCAAATGTATACATCCTACCTTCTTACTAGTTTTGTAAAACATGGCCAAGTTACTGAAAATCACTTGAGTTCTCTATTTTTGAAATGAAGTGAGGACTGAAGTATGTGGTGGATACATCCTTTTTAATTAAAAACAACTGAATAAAAGCACAAAGAAACTCAACAAACTTTAAATAAGTTTAATTCAAAGAGATCAACACTGATACACATTATAATAAAAAAATCAAAAGCTAAAGAGAGAGGTTACTAAAAAATAACTTCCTTTCCTCTTTCTCTCCTCTGTCTCTAACTACAATAAATCCTTAGATAAAACACTCCTCTAAATTTTACCTTGTCATACTCTAGAACATAAAACTAGTATCTATTTTCTGTTCTTACTAGAACTTAAGTGATTTCTCTAATTGAAAGTTTCTTCACATAACTAACTCTGTGTTTCAGCTCTAACCTGAGAAAACATATTGCCTACAATGGTTAAATTTTTTTTTCTCTCTAGGCAATCATTTAATATTTATTTTCGGAAGATGTAACTACAAAGTTATTAGAGATATAGGGCTTCCCAGGTGATTCAATGGTAAGAAATCTGCCTGCTAATAAAGGAGATGCAGAGACGTTTGATCCCTGGTTCAGGAAGATCCCTTGAGTAGAAAATGGCAACCTACTCCAATATTCTTGCCTGTAAAATCCCATGGACAGAGAAGCCTGGTGGACTACAGTCCATGTGTTACAAAGAGTCAGACATAGCTACTAAAGAAGCATGCATGCATTTACATTAATAATTAAATTTAAATCATCATTCATGACAAGAACCTAATTCATAAGAAAGAGTTTTATTTTTCCCTTGAAAGCATTGTCCATATTCATGTTTCCTGATGGGCTTAGGAATATTGCAGAGGTGGGGCAGTGCAATTACAAATGTAATTCTAAGATCAAAATAAAAGAAAGTATTTAAAGTTATTTAACAGAACCAGACGTGGAATAGTGGACTGATTCCAAACTGGGAAAGGAGTACATCAAGGCTGCATATTGTCACCTTGCTTATTTAACTTATATGCAGAGTCATCCTGCAGAATGCTGTTCTGGATAAAGCACAAGTCAGAATCAAGATTGCCAGGAGAAATATCAATTACCTCAGGTATGCAGGTGATACCACCCCTATGGCAGAAAGTGAATAGGGACTAAAGAGGCTGTTGATGAAGGTGAAAGAGGAGAGTTAAAAAGCTGGCCTAAAATTCAACATTGAAAAAAAAGGAAAATCACGCCATCCAGTCCCATCACTTCATGGCAAATAGATGTGCAAAAAAAAAAGTAAAAATTACTAAAAATAACTTCCTTCCTATTTCTCTCCTCTGTCTCTAACTACAATAAATCCTTAGATAAAACACTCCTCTAAATTTTACCTTGTCATACTCTAGAACATAAAACTAGTATCTATTTTCTGTTCTTACTAGAACTTAAGTGATTTCTCTAATTGAAAGTTTCTTCACATAACTAACTCTGTGTTTCAGCTCTAACCTGAGAAAACATATTGCCTACAATGGTTAAATTTTTTTTTCTCTCTAGGCAATCATTTAATATTTATTTTCGGAAGATGTAACTACAAAGTTATTAGAGATATAGGGCTTCCCAGGTGATTCAATGGTAAGAAATCTGCCTGCTAATAAAGGAGATGCAGAGACGTTTGATCCCTGGTTCAGGAAGATCCCTTGAGTAGAAAATGGCAACCTACTCCAATATTCTTGCCTGTAAAATCCCATGGACAGAGAAGCCTGGTGGACTACAGTCCATGTGTTACAAAGAGTCAGACATAGCTACTAAAGAAGCATGCATGCATTTACATTAATAATTAAATTTAAATCATCATTCATGACAAGAACCTAATTCATAAGAAAGAGTTTTATTTTTCCCTTGAAAGCATTGTCCATATTCATGTTTCCTGATGGGCTTAGGAATATTGCAGAGGTGGGGCAGTGCAATTACAAATGTAATTCTAAGATCAAAATAAAAGAAAGTATTTAAAGTTATTTAACAGAACCAGACGTGGAATAGTGGACTGATTCCAAACTGGGAAAGGAGTACATCAAGGCTGCATATTGTCACCTTGCTTATTTAACTTATATGCAGAGTCATCCTGCAGAATGCTGTTCTGGATAAAGCACAAGTCAGAATCAAGATTGCCAGGAGAAATATCAATTACCTCAGGTATGCAGGTGATACCACCCCTATGGCAGAAAGTGAATAGGGACTAAAGAGGCTGTTGATGAAGGTGAAAGAGGAGAGTTAAAAAGCTGGCCTAAAATTCAACATTGAAAAAAAAGGAAAATCACGCCATCCAGTCCCATCACTTCATGGCAAATAGATGTGCAAACAATGGAAATAGTGACAAACTTTATTTCCTAGGGTTCCAAAATTATTGCAGAAGGGGATTGCAGCCATGAAATTAAAAGACACTTCCTCCTTGAAAGAAAAGCTATGCCAAATCTAGACAATAGATATATAACTTTGCTGATGAATGGCCACATAGTTAAAGATGTGGTTTTCCTGGTAGTCAGGTACTGGTGTGAGTGTTGAAACATAAAAAAGGCTGAGCACCAAAGAATTGATGCTTTCGAATTGTGGTGCTGAAGAAGACTCTTTGAGAGTTCCTTGGACTGCAAGGAGATCAAACCAGTCAATACTAAAGGAAATCAACTCTGAGTATTCATTGGAAGGACTGATGTTGAAGCTGAAGTTCCAATACTTTGGCCACTTGATGCGAAGAGATGACTCATTGGGAAAGGCCTTGATGATGGGAAAAACAGAAGGCAGAAAGAGAAGGGGATGACAGAGAATGAGATAGTTGGATGGCATCACTGAGTCAATGGACATGAGTTTGAGCAAGCTCCGGGAGATAGTGAAAGACAAGGAAGACTAGTGTGGCGCAGTCCATGGGGTCACAAAAGTCGGATATGACTGAGTGACTGAACTAAACCAAACTTAAAGTTAAGAGGTAAAGGGATGCAAGTAACTTTCACTAGTTTCTGCTATAGTAGACAAGGTATTTTCCAATGTCCAAGAAGGAATTTAAAGCAAAAAAAAGTCATTCATTGGGTTGCAGTAGAATATATGTAGAAAAACTGCATCAAGATAACAGAAGAAACTAGTGTACTAAAGTACTAAAGCACTCCCTCTAGTAAAGGGAAGGCAATTAACCTAGTAAAAGAGAATCAAAGATTTGCGTTTCTCTTAGAAATGGCTGCCCTAAATTTGTGAAGTTGTATAGTGTATAATCTTTTCAAAACATACATCTAAAAATAAGAATAAATAGCAAATACATTATGCTTGGGTGAAGTTTTTCAACATATTATTTGAAACTATCCAGAATCAAGAGGCCATAATATGTGAGTTAGATAAAGGTTAAACTAGCTATTGACCAGTACTGTCCTACTCTGGAAGTGCTAGAGAAAAAGAGTAAAATGAAATATCATCATGTTAAAAAACAGACACATGCTAAGATGGAAAACTGTATCACATACACACAAGTATACACATAAACTGATCAACTGGATAAGATAGGAAAACATATAGAATATAAATCCTTAAGACATAACTTGTATAATCTTTAAAACTTTAAGATGATAAAAATCAATTAATAATCCATAAACAAATACTCAGTTATCATCCAAATGCTTGTCTAAACCTAATGCTAATATTGACAATTACATTTTCACATCCCATGGTACTGTAGAGAAATAGATATATTCTATAATCTGTGATTAAAATGTTAGATGACAGATAAAAATATAAAGCCTACAATATGAAGGATCTCATAACAGAAATAAAGTGCATGGAATGTGGAGTTTAAGATGAACTTAAATTTAAAATTATTAAAGTATTTTACAAATCTTCTTTCCATCAAACAATAGCTCAGTTTTACTATCCAATTCTATAATCTTTATAGACAAATATGTAAAGTGAATTAGCTAAAACTTATATTCTGCCTCTTTCTAACTAATCAAGAAACAAAGTACAGAATTGCTAATTACTCTTATATGATTAAAAAAATAGAAATGCCCTCTTTTAAAATTTTTAAAAGCATTTGATTGCATAACTGACTCAAAGATAGTGTACAGCTCTAAAGTGAATAATTTTTAAAAGAAATGATATTATCTTGTTTACTATTTTTCTTTTTTTTATTGTAGGATAATTTTTTCACAGTATTGTGTTGACTTCTTCTACATATCAACACAAATCAGCCATAGGTATACATATGTCTCTTCCCTCCTTAACCCTCTCCAATCTCCACCCTATCCTATCCCTCTAGGTTGTCACAGAGCACTGAATTGGGCTGCCTGTGTCACACAGCAAATTTCCACTTGCTGTCTATTTTACATATGGTATGTTTCCATGTTATTCTCTGAACATTCCACCCTCTCCTTCCTCCACTGCATTCATAAGTCTCTTCTCTATGTCTTTGTCTCCACTGCTGCTCTGAAAATAGGTCTATGAATACCGTCTTACTAGATTCCATACACATTGGGCATATACCCTGAGAAAGACATAATTTAAAGAGACACATGTACCCCGGTGTTCATTGCAAAACTTTTTACAATATCTAGGACATGGAAGCAACCTAACTATTTATTAACAGATAAATGGATACAGAAATTATGGTACATATATAGAATGGGATATTATTCTTGCATACTCTTTGATAGTATAAGACAATAAAATGTAAGGCCAAAATAGCTACATGAAAAAAGGCAATCAATGAACCATGTTTGAATCGATGTTAATTCTAGTCAGGTAGAAAGGTATATATCTTACTGCTATCATGTAGATAACATTTACAAGTTTAGTGTCATCATCCTGCTTTTTTTTAACATTTATCTTGACACATTTCTCAAGGAAATTTTTAAATGTACATTTTTTTTGAACCCTAGCATGTATGTGAGACTGTGCTTCTTAAAACTGATGTCTCATCACCACTCCTCATAATAAGCTGTTTCCTTTTCATAGTAATATATGACATGCTTTTTTTTTTTTTAATTTTGGCCTTTTTTTTGTTGGTCCTTCATTTATTTATTTTCATTCATCTTAATTCTTTGGCCTGTATGGGCCTCCCATCGCGGTGGCCTCTCCCGTCGCAGAGCACCGGCTCTGGCCACATGCACTGCAGAGCACAGGCTGGCAATTGAATGCATTGGTCCAGTTGCTCCACGGCACATGGGGTCTTCTTGCACTGCAAGGTGGACTCTTTACCCACTGGACCACCAGGGAAGCCATGACATGCCTTTGTTAATGGAATTTTATTGACAAGGTAGATCGAATCAACTTTTTTCTTAATTAGAGGTAATGTTCTTTCCCAAAAATATCCTCCTAATATTGTTTTATGTGAAGAATTTTCATTCTTCTCTTTCTTTTATACTTCTCTCTAGTATCTCTTGGTTGAGAGATCAGACTTATTTGATTAGTGAGTTTGGGAGGTGAATTGGGTATGCATGTCTTAACCCTTCCTGCCTTATTTGATTAAAATTTTAGTTTGGTGGGAAGTCTTCTCTATGTCTTTGTCTTCACTGCTGCTCTGAAAATAGGTCTATGAATACCGTCTTACTAGATTCCATACACATTGGGCATATACCCTGAGAAAGACATAATTTAAAGAGACACATGTACCCCGGTGTTCATTGCAAAACTTTTTACAATATCTAGGACATGGAAGCAACCTAACTATTTATTAACAGATAAATGGATACAGAAATTATGGTACATATATAGAATGGGATATTATTCTTGCATACTCTTTGATAGTATAAGACAATAAAATGTAAGGCCAAAATAGCTACATGAAAAAAGGCAATCAATGAACCATGTTTGAATCGATGTTAATTCTAGTCAGGTAGAAAGGTATATATCTTACTGCTATCATGTAGATAACATTTACAAGTTTAGTGTCATCATCCTGCTTTTTTTTTTTAACATTTATCTTGACACATTTCTCAAGGAAATTTTTAAATGTACATTTTTTTTGAACCCTAGCATGTATGTGAGACTGTGCTTCTTAAAACTGATGTCTCATCACCACTCCTCATAATAAGCTGTTTCCTTTTCATAGTAATATATGACATGCTTTTTTTTTTTTTAATTTTGGCCTTTTTTTTGTTGGTCCTTCATTTATTTATTTTCATTCATCTTAATTCTTTGGCCTGTATGGGCCTCCCATCGCGGTGGCCTCTCCCGTCGCAGAGCACCGGCTCTGGCCACATGCACTGCAGAGCACAGGCTGGCAATTGAATGCATTGGTCCAGTTGCTCCACGGCACATGGGGTCTTCTTGCACTGCAAGGTGGACTCTTTACCCACTGGACCACCAGGGAAGCCATGACATGCCTTTGTTAATGGAATTTTATTGACAAGGTAGATCGAATCAACTTTTTTCTTAATTAGAGGTAATGTTCTTTCCCAAAAATATCCTCCTAATATTGTTTTATGTGAAGAATTTTCATTCTTCTCTTTCTTTTATACTTCTCTCTAGTATCTCTTGGTTGAGAGATCAGACTTATTTGATTAGTGAGTTTGGGAGGTGAATTGGGTATGCATGTCTTAACCCTTCCTGCCTATTTATTATTCAGGCAGTCCCTGCCTACAGGGAGCAAGTTTTCTTCTGGACATCTCTGTCATGTAAGAAATGTAAGATAGGCCTCATTTGGAGAAGTCCATGAGTTCTCAATGCTAACTGAGCCTGAGATTGATTATTTATATGATCATACCTATTGCTTTCACAAACCTAAATCACATTCTTATTCATGAATAAGCTTATTGAACTTCTCTATGGCATTTGTTATACATTATCTATCCAGATTATAATTCTTTGACATTCATGAAATTTAAAAAAAGCTTTTTTTGCTGGTAAATACTGATATATATGTATGTATGTATATATATACATATGTATATATATATGTACATATGCAATTTTTAATTGTTTTAAATGGCTCTTCTGAAATGGATTTATCTTATATCTCACCTAATTCACAAAGTTGGTAGGAAAGGAGGACATTATAATTCAGGTGTCCTTCCCCAAATCCCAAAATGTCCTGCTTGCAAAGTCTGTTAATCTGTTATTTAGCTACATGAATTTGAAACATATTTAGTAAAGTCTATTTTTACTAGGAATTAATTTTATCCTTAAAAAAATCTGTCAAGCATTTTAACAATTCAGTACTTACTGATTGTCAATTTTTCATTAAAACCCACAGTGATATAACTATATTTTTAACAATAAAATTAATATCAGTTGCAAAAGCTTAAAGGTTAGTCTTTTCTCCAATTCAATGAACCCAGGAACTTGACTTGAAAGGCCAGAGTCACAGAGGGAGACTGCCAGCCACTATGTGCATATTTATGGACTTGTTGTTCTTGTGGTAAGTACTCTCCTGACAGCTACTGCTAAATCTAATCAATCATCCCTTAAATACATCATAGTGTAGATTCACCTCACTCCTTCATTAGCATTCATTAGCAATTAATCAACACAGCAGGAGTCTCTAGAAAGTTCAACAATCTATAAGGTACATTTACATTAAAAAAAAAAAAATGAGCAAAACTACTTTGGAGGAGTAAGAAAATAAATAGCCTGTTTATGTGAAGAATTTTCATTCTTCTCTTTCTTTTATACTTCTCTCTAGTATCTCTTGGTTGAGAGATCAGACTTATTTGATTAGTGAGTTTGGGAGGTGAATTGGGTATGCATGTCTTAACCCTTCCTGCCTATTTATTATTCAGGCAGTCCCTGCCTACAGGGAGCAAGTTTTCTTCTGGACATCTCTGTCATGTAAGAAATGTAAGATAGGCCTCATTTGGAGAAGTCCATGAGTTCTCAATGCTAACTGAGCCTGAGATTGATTATTTATATGATCATACCTATTGCTTTCACAAACCTAAATCACATTCTTATTCATGAATAAGCTTATTGAACTTCTCTATGGCATTTGTTATACATTATCTATCCAGATTATAATTCTTTGACATTCATGAAATTTAAAAAAAGCTTTTTTTGCTGGTAAATACTGATATATATGTATGTATGTATATATATACATATGTATATATATATGTACATATGCAATTTTTAATTGTTTTAAATGGCTCTTCTGAAATGGATTTATCTTATATCTCACCTAATTCACAAAGTTGGTAGGAAAGGAGGACATTATAATTCAGGTGTCCTTCCCCAAATCCCAAAATGTCCTGCTTGCAAAGTCTGTTAATCTGTTATTTAGCTACATGAATTTGAAACATATTTAGTAAAGTCTATTTTTACTAGGAATTAATTTTATCCTTAAAAAAATCTGTCAAGCATTTTAACAATTCAGTACTTACTGATTGTCAATTTTTCATTAAAACCCACAGTGATATAACTATATTTTTAACAATAAAATTAATATCAGTTGCAAAAGCTTAAAGGTTAGTCTTTTCTCCAATTCAATGAACCCAGGAACTTGACTTGAAAGGCCAGAGTCACAGAGGGAGACTGCCAGCCACTATGTGCATATTTATGGACTTGTTGTTCTTGTGGTAAGTACTCTCCTGACAGCTACTGCTAAATCTAATCAATCATCCCTTAAATACATCATAGTGTAGATTCACCTCACTCCTTCATTAGCATTCATTAGCAATTAATCAACACAGCAGGAGTCTCTAGAAAGTTCAACAATCTATAAGGTACATTTACATTAAAGATGAGCAAACAGGAGGAGAGACAAAAAAGAAAAAGGAGATGAGCAGTGTCAAATCTGTGAGAGAAAACTAGCTTGGTTTGATCTTCAAAAAATAAAATCAACAGAATTTGGTTATTCAGCTAAGATTTAAACTCTTGATTAACAAGCAGTAGCCTGCATAACTCTATTACAGTTGTCAGAGACAGATTTATGCTCCCATCAGCCTGCTGAGTACATTTGTCCCACTTCAAGAAGGCCTATGCATTGTCATTATATCTTCAAAAGGAGCAAAAAGACGTTGTATCCAATTTTTTGCAATTGTGGGCAATAGCTTAATTCAGTCCTTAACCGTGTTCTTGCAGAGAGTTGAGGGTTATAATGGAAGCCTATTTCCCTGTATGATGAAAAAGAACCCTGCTGTGGAGTATAATACCCTGAACCTATGGTTGAGAGCTGTATTGTGCCTACTGAAGTGTCTCTCTTCAAAATGAGAGAAACAGGGAGGGGGTGCCTTCGCTGGTCAGCATCAGGAAGGATCAAGAATCATGAAATCCTCTCCTATCTAACCTCATTGAAGTATTCTGAGCTCTCAGCCAATCTAGCTTAGTTTTTCTATCAGAAAAAGAAAATCTCAAGAATTATTGATTGAGGATGAAACAATTAATAATGGAAAAGAACACTTTTCATACACATTATTTTAATACCTTAGTTCAATTATTCTAACTCACCATCTGATTTAAAAATAATACAGAATCACTGTGCTCACATGAAAAATGTGATATCTAAGTTTCAAAATAATATTAGCTCACAGAAACATGTTCAAAGGTGTCGTAAGCATAGCAACTACTGAAGTCACCCAAGTTAATACCTACTTGGAATATAAACGCTAAATGTGATATATTTTAGCATATGATACATTTAATTTAGACTTTCATGTTAATTATAAAAATTATTTACTTGATCCACATATGTTAAAGTCTTGACTTAGGTCATGACTTCAACAGTTTATTCCCAAACACCTCAGACTTCATTATAATCCAAACACTTTTCATCAGTAAACTTATCTCAACAATCAAGACTAACAAATAGCTACCAAAAGGATTGCTTAATTTTGGGAGAAGTAAACAACCTTCAAAGATTTGGGTCTCAAACTGCCGTAGAAAGAAAGACCTAGACATTTTTTTCCTTTTCGCTTCAGAGAAAATCTTTTACAAATGTCACAATTTGTTGAATAGGTCCAGTTTGGTTCTCCATGGTTATAACTTAAAGTAAGAGTGAAGTAATTGGCTGCTCAGCATGGCTCATCATGCTTCAGAATAGATTTCTGAATGCTTCTGAACCTTTCTACCTCTCTTTTTGTAGAGTTGTTCTGGATGTTTTCTAAACGCAGACCAGATTCTGGATTTATTTTGAAGAAAAATATTCCTTTAAAAATTTGTTTAAATAAATTAATTTTAATTTTCTCAATTGCATTTTGTTGAAGTTTAAGCTATTTCTAGTGTATATTTCAGTGTATGATTATGCTTAGAAAAAAAAATTTCATTTTATCCCTTTAATTCACTGATCTGAAAGAAAACCACACAGTATGGATGAAAACAGAATTAGCTGATAAAAGCATTAAATTAGAGACATGTTAATATTGCCGAGGCCCTTAAAGACTCTACAGTTGTCTACTTAAGTTGTGCAGTAGTTCACATCCTCATCACCAGAGACTCTGACCATAATCATTGGCAGTGACTGACAGGCTCACATCAAGAGGCATCAAACCTTCATACATTTTTAAATATCCCAAATGATCCTAATGGAGAATTTAAAACAATTTGGGAATTCAATATTAGGGAAATGCATTCAAATGCAAGATCAGACAAACATATTAGCCAATATCCAATGTATTAATGGACCTAAGAACTAAATCTGTCCAGTTGAAGATAATTCATAAAGCTTTCCAGACAAGAGTGATGGCTAGGTGGGGAGGACACAGTCAGGAAATGGGAACAAAAGGTGAACAAGATGTAGAAAGAGGATAAAGGTCAGTGCCACTGAGACAGATGCAGACAGAGAAGTGATTGGCTTGTATCTTCTGTTCTCGGAAAATGCCATAACCGACTCAATGGATATGAGTTTGAGCAAACTCTGGGAGGTGGTGAAGGATAGGGAAGCCTTATGTGCTGCAGTCCATGGGGTTGCAAAGAGTCAGAGACAACTGAGTGACTGAATAGCAACAAAGAATATAGAAGGTTGAGCTGATGCAAAAACTAATGGATATCTATAAACCAGAAGTAGTGCAGGAAGGTATATAGATGGTCAGTGTCAGATGTCAAAGGATGAAATGAAACGTGAAATCTAGAGACATAATACACTCACTAAAAGCAAGAGATATTGAATACTCTTTATCTATGAAATTAAGAAGAACAAGTCACTGAAGAACTAGAACATAGAGTGGGAACCTGCTACACAGAGCTGGAGCATAGAATCAGAGAATTTAAGGCATAAAGCAGTCACAGAGAGATTGGAGGGTAAAGCAAGGGCTTAATTTCTTGAGAACTGTGCATCAAGTTCATATTAGGAGCAGTAGTCAATCCTGCTCAATCTTGAATCACTAAAATACTTATCCAGAGCTCCTTCTGTCTGCACCCCAGATCAAAGATAAGATTGATTCTGGAGTCCTAGATAGGACAGATTCTTACAAATAATTGAATAATTCAAACTGTTAAGATTAAGAATGAAGAGCTAGCAGAGATCTGTGTTTCACGGATAATACAACAGCTTCACTTTAGCTTTCTTTGTTTAGCTTCTTTCCTCACTTAGAGGAGGAAATGGTAGCCCACTCCACTATTCTTGCCTGTATAACTCCATGGATAATGGAGACTGGTGGGCTGCTGACAATGGGGTCACAAAGAGGCAGACGTGATTGAGCAACTGAGCACAGTACACAAGTAAATGAATCCAATCTCGAAAGGCTTCATATTGTAAAACTTCAACTATAGACAATCTAGATAAGGAAATACTAATACTATAAAAGGATCAATGCTTGCTAAGTTTGGGGAAAGGGGGAGATATAAATAGAGAACAGAAGATGTTCAGGGCAATGAAAATACTCTGTATGACAACATAATGATGGATTCATGCCCTTATATTCTTGTCTAAACTCGTACCATATCAAGAGAAAACCCCAATGTAGACTATGGTCTTTCAGTGGTTATGATGTTTGAATATAGCTTCCTGGATTTAACATTATGTGCTATTCCATTATGGGATTTTGATAATAGAGGAGACTATTCATGAGAAGGGCAGAAAGCATATGGGAAATCTCTGTACTGTTCCTTTAGTATTGCTGTTAATTTTAAATGGTACTAAAAAACCATCAATAACAAATTCAGAGTAAAAAAAAAAAAAATTCAGCCATTTTCCCAGAAACAGATACACTGCTTGCTTTACAGTGACGTACCATCGATATTAATGGTTCTTCATGCTCAGGTACACTGCAGTTCTCAATGGACCTAAGTTGCTTGATTGATGTTTATTCTTAATAGAAAAAAATTTAGATAAAATCTTTAAAGTAATTTTTGGACAGTGTATTATTTTATACATTTCACACAAGCTAGAAATGAAAGAAGAGCTGGGTCAGAAACATAATAGGACCTTGGAAAGTAAAAAGAAACTAAATTACTGGGAAAGGGAAATAAAGGAAATAATTTCCCTTTCCCAGTAACTTTGTCTCTATTTTTATTCATTATGTTTGCTGGTTGTAGAAATATAATTTGCAAAAAGACAAAGTCATGACACACAAACATAAAATGAGTACATGTCAAAGATTATTTAATTTAGTAGTTAATAAAGGAGCCAATAAAATGTTAAACCTGGCCCAAAATAATTCGATAAACTATCATTTAAAAGCAATTTGATGAAGAAATATTCATATAAGTTTTTTACATTAAACACAAAACAGATTACTGTCTAAGAGGACCAAAACCTGAAACATACGAAGTCACTTATTTCATTGAGAGATCTTATCTTCATCTTTCTTGGAAATAAAAATCTACAAATTAATTCTGTTGTTGTTCAGTCACTAAATCGTTTCCAAGTCTTTGTGACCCCACAGACTGCAGCATACCAGGCTTCCTATTCTTCACTATCTCCTAGAGTTTGTTCAAATTCAAATCCACTGAAATGGTGATGCTATCTAACCATCTTATCCTTTGCAAAATGCAAATCTCTTACATCTTCGTATAATGATGGATTCATGCCCTTATATTCTTGTCTAAACTCGTACCATATCAAGAGAAACCCCAATGTAGACTATGGTCTTTCAGTGGTTATGATGTTTGAATATAGCTTCCTGGATTTAACATTATGTGCTATTCCATTATGGGATTTTGATAATAGAGGAGACTATTCATGAGAAGGGCAGAAAGCATATGGGAAATCTCTGTACTGTTCCTTTAGTATTGCTGTTAATTTTAAATGGTACTAAAAAACCATCAATAACAAATTCAGAGTAAAAAAAAAAAAAATTCAGCCATTTTCCCAGAAACAGATACACTGCTTGCTTTACAGTGACGTACCATCGATATTAATGGTTCTTCATGCTCAGGTACACTGCAGTTCTCAATGGACCTAAGTTGCTTGATTGATGTTTATTCTTAATAGAAAAAAATTTAGATAAAATCTTTAAAGTAATTTTTGGACAGTGTATTATTTTATACATTTCACACAAGCTAGAAATGAAAGAAGAGCTGGGTCAGAAACATAATAGGACCTTGGAAAGTAAAAAGAAACTAAATTACTGGGAAAGGGAAATAAAGGAAATAATTTCCCTTTCCCACTAATTAGTCTCTATTTTTATTCATTATGTTTGCTGGTTGTAGAAATATAATTTGCAAAAAGACAAAGTCATGACACACAAACATAAAATGAGTACATGTCAAAGATTATTTAATTTAGTAGTTAATAAAGGAGCCAATAAAATGTTAAACCTGGCCCAAAATAATTCGATAAACTATCATTTAAAAGCAATTTGATGAAGAAATATTCATATAAGTTTTTTACATTAAACACAAAACAGATTACTGTCTAAGAGGACCAAAACCTGAAACATACGAAGTCACTTATTTCATTGGAGAGATCTTATCTTCATCTTTCTTGGAAATAAAAATCTACAAATTAATTCTGTTGTTGTTCAGTCACTAAATCGTTTCCAAGTCTTTGTGACCCCACAGACTGCAGCATACCAGGCTTCCCTATTCTTCACTATCTCCTAGAGTTTGTTCAAATTCAAATCCACTGAAATGGTGATGCTATCTAACCATCTTATCCTTTGCTGCCCTCTTCTCCTTTTACCTTCAATCTTTCCCAGCATCAGGATTTTTTGCAGTGAGTTGACTCTTCACGTCAGATGGACAAAGTATTGGAGATTTAACTTCATTATCAGTTCTTCCAATGTATATTCAGAGTTGATTTCCTTCAGGATTGACTGGTTTGATCTCCTCGAAGTCCAAGGGACTCTCAAGATTCTTTTCCACCACCACAGTTCAAAGGCATCAATTCTGCCCTTAAAATGTTAAAAATTGCCTAATCAATAGAATGTAGATCTGAGAACTGCAGTGGAAGGACACTCAGTACTCTGATTTGCCTAATTCTAAGCTTTGAATAATTTTTTGGACAATACTATCACTATATTACATTCATGCTTTCTTTAAAAAGGAAGATCCATATAAATTTAGCCATATGGTTTTACTAACAACAGAGCAATAACTTATTTCTTATCAGCATGATGATCTTACTATGTTGTTTTATACATACAGAATATCCATTCTTCCTAAAATTCTCAGTCGTTGTTTTCTTGAGAATCCTACATTGTGGAGTTTATGTAAAAATCACGTCAGCTTCCTGAGTGGCACTCTTGCCTCATATTTTGCTTGTAATTGAAAGGTGTTCTCAACAAAACCAAAGAAAAGCATTTTAGAATGAGTAGTAATCACAGTCTAAGTTAGATTTATGCCTAAATCATAAGAAGAATGTAATGAGCAATAGTGGTAACTGGTATATCAGTGAAAACAAAGTGGGCATCTTCAAATTGTCTTCATATCAAATTTCTGATATTATAATAACTGAGTTTTATGTAGTTTTATTAAGAAGCATACTAAAGTGAGTGAGAAGAGTGCACTGAGTACCATAAAGCTGCTCACACTTAAGGGTTTCCCTTTTTCTGGCTCATCAGTTCTGCCATCCAATCAAAGCTCATGCAAATCATGCCTTCTTCATGAAGTCTTCTCCTTTAACTTCAACAAATGCTGATTTTCTCTCTTGTTTTATGTGTATTTGCTTATCAACTCATAGACTATCTTGTTCCCTGTTGTTTCACAAGTCTTGTGTTATTCATTGGATGATTTTGTGTGTTAGGTAGTATACTAGGTGCCTGCAATTTATTGATGAAGAAATCAACCAGGAAGATTCCAAATGCAGAGTCAAGAATGTTAATGTGCCTCTTTACTACACAATGCCTGAACCCCCAAGTATGTTGCAATCAATTTTGTTGGGTTGAATCTCATTATTAATTGAAAGAGCTTATTCCAAAGAGTAGGTCCAAGGACTCTCAACCTGACTATTTCTCCTTACACATCACCCATTTTGAGGCCTATTCATGCATGTTCAGAAGCTGTTTTGAACCTGACTCTCCCCGACTCCATCAACTGTAGTCTGCCTGGCTCTCTGTCCATGGGATTTTTCAGGCAAGAATATTGGAGTGGGTTGCCATTTGCTCCTTTAGAGAAATATCATATGATTTAATTCAATTATATTTTGGTTAAATGCCTACAGTATAGGAGACTGTGCTAAAAATACATATTCAAACAAGACTATGTTCCATTCCCTGCACTTAAGTTCTCATACTTTCGTGAGGATTGTGGGGCTCTGAATTGAAAGAGGACTGTTGCAAGCATAAGGAAGCTTAAGCACATTGTTTCAGTTTGGAGCTATGATGGCGCCTACAGGAAGAGATGAGAGCGTGATCTAAATTGTTAAGTCATGGTCAAAATTTCTGATTGGTTCCTCTGGTTTCCGCGCTCGTGGATGATTGCTTGACCTTTAGTTTGATTGGTGTAATCTATAGGAAGTCCCGTGCAAAACCCCTTTCACCTGCCTATAAAAGCTGTGAGTCTGCACTAATAAAACGGAACTGCTTTGTGGGAACCCCTGTCGCGTCTGATTGTCTCCTGCTTGCCGGGGGGCTGAGGGGTGGGCAGAAGACTCACCTCTCTCCGAGATCTCCCGGTTCAGTAGGGGACAGTCCCGCTGCCTTCCTTTCTGCAGAAGGCCCCTCCCCCAGAGGATGGCTGACAAGTGAGCGATATGTTACACAGTATTATTAGTACCAAAAGAATATCCTGAAGTTATATCTTAAAAAGGTCAAAGAGCTCTCATTACCTTTACGTGGTCAGTTTCCTTCTGAGCTAATGTCCACTTTATTTAATTAAAGAGAGAATTTTTAGTCAGTGGATAACATTTTATTTTTTTCTGGACTAGTACTATTCTATTAATTCAATAAACTAGAATAAGCAAAAAACATGAAAAAAGTATTGAGTATTAAAGGACATTTATCCACAAACTGGCTTCCTTTTAATAATCCCTTCATTATCTTCCAGGGCTGGCACTCAAGAGACCTAGGGATCTCAACACAGTCAACTCAAATATCTCTGATTAGGCAAGGCTGTTAAATTATGATTATCTTGCTGTTGTTCAGTTGCTAAGTCTTTTGTTCAACTCTTTGCAAACCCAAGGATTGCAGCACACAAGACTTACCTGTCCTTCACTATCTCCCAGAGCTTGTTCATACTCATGTCCATTGACTCAGTGATGTCATCCAACCATCTCATCCTCTGTCATCCCCTTTTCCTCCTGTCTTCAATCTTTCCCAGCATCATGGTTTTTCCAGTGAGTTGGTTCTTCATATCAGGTTGCCAAAGTATTGGAGCTTCAGCTTCAGTATCAGTCCTTCCAATGAATATTCAGGGTTGGTTTCCTTTAGGATTGACTGGTTTGATCTTCTTTCTCTCTAAGAGACTCTCAACTGTCTTCTCCAGCGCCATAGTTAGAAAGTACCAAGTCTTCCATGCTCAGCCTTCTTTATGGTCCAACTCTCACATCCATACATGAGTGCTGGAAAAAACATAGCTTTGACTATATGGACCTTTGTTGGCTAAGTGGTGTCTCTGCTTTTTAGTATGCATCTAGGTCTGTCTTCCAAGGAGCAAGTGTCTTTTAATCTCATGGCTGTAGTCACCATCCACAGTGATTTTTATCTTGAGAGTCTAACTTTTCAAGAGTATTTAAAACTGTTGCTTTTTCATATTATTAAAGTTTGTAAAAATCTAACATCAATAAAATAGATTTACAGGTTTACTTTCTATGTTTATTGTTTGAGTAAATTTACTATGAATTGAATATAATGAATGCAAAACTTCTGGCCCATAGCCAGCTTCAAGTGAGCGATAGTTACAATATATTAGTACCAAAAGAATATTGAGTATTAAAGGTCAAAGAGCTCTCATTACCTTTACGTGGTCAGTTTCCTTCTGAGCTAATGTCCACTTTATTTAATTAAAGAGAGAATTTTTAGTCAGTGGATAACATTTTTTTTTTTTCTGGACTAGTACTATTCTATTAATTCAATAAACTAGAATAAGCAAAAAACATGAAAAAAGTATTGAGTATTAAAGGACATTTATCCACAAACTGGCTTCCTTTTAATAATCCCTTCATTATCTTCCAGGGCTGGCACTCAAGAGACCTAGGGATCTCAACACAGTCAACTCAAATATCTCTGATTAGGCAAGGCTGTTAAATTATGATTATCTTGCTGTTGTTCAGTTGCTAAGTCTTTTGTTCAACTCTTTGCAAACCCAAGGATTGCAGCACACAAGACTTACCTGTCCTTCACTATCTCCCAGAGCTTGTTCATACTCATGTCCATTGACTCAGTGATGTCATCCAACCATCTCATCCTCTGTCATCCCCTTTTCCTCCTGTCTTCAATCTTTCCCAGCATCATGGTTTTTCCAGTGAGTTGGTTCTTCATATCAGGTTGCCAAAGTATTGGAGCTTCAGCTTCAGTATCAGTCCTTCCAATGAATATTCAGGGTTGGTTTCCTTTAGGATTGACTGGTTTGATCTTCTTTCTCTCTAAGAGACTCTCAACTGTCTTCTCCAGCGCCATAGTTAGAAAGTACCAAGTCTTCCATGCTCAGCCTTCTTTATGGTCCAACTCTCACATCCATACATGAGTGCTGGAAAAAACATAGCTTTGACTATATGGACCTTTGTTGGCTAAGTGGTGTCTCTGCTTTTTAGTATGCATCTAGGTCTGTCTTCCAAGGAGCAAGTGTCTTTTAATCTCATGGCTGTAGTCACCATCCACAGTGATTTTTATCTTGAGAGTCTAACTTTTCAAGAGTATTTAAAACTGTTGCTTTTTCATATTATTAAAGTTTGTAAAAATCTAACATCAATAAAATAGATTTACAGGTTTACTTTCTATGTTTATTGTTTGAGTAAATTTACTATGAATTGAATATAATGAATGCAAAACTTCTGGCCCATAGCCAGCTTTCAATATAAGTTAGACATTGTTAAATAATGAAAGTCTCATTCAGAACTTACTTCTCTGTTCCATTAGAGAGGTAGATGTGAGGAGTGGTCATGGACTACCACCTTCTCTAACCTCTGGAACGGTGGACACACTGTAACAATGCTATTAGTTATCCTCATTTATTGAGCAGTTCCTTTATCCCAAACTCTTTACACAGATTATGTCTTTTACTTCCCAAATAACCCTTAAGGTAAGAATTACCCCTGTTACACTGTACAGATCATAAAATAGAGGATTGCAGAGATTAATTAACTTGCCCACATCTCACAAACTAGTAAAAAGTAGACCTGTCTGGCTTCTATTCCAAGTACTTCATTCTCCTGAACTTGGGATAACATTGCTTCTTGAACCTGCCAGGGTTTGAAAACAAGCTCAGGCCATTTCTAGAGGCTTTTCTGAATAAATAGGGAGACATAATTTGTGATTTGTTTACTCCTTCCCAGACAACCTGAGCCTCATATGCTTTGGTGCATGTGACTACAGGGTTTTCAGTTAGAAAATTAAGGCTGGTTCAAATTCTATGAAGAAAGAGGTTTGCACTGCATAGTGCATGGATTCTTTGTTTCTCAGAACGTCAGTTTAGAAGGATGCTAAAAATATTTGCCTCTCAGACCCTCTTGGAGTGTAAACAGGAGTATATGATTGGAACTTTGGGAAAATCCTGTGGTTTTCCTGATGAAAGATGATAGTTTTGGCTCTACTTCTCTCATCCTTTTATTCTTTCCCTTTCTATCTAGAATGCAGATGTGATACTTGGAAGAACAGCAGCTGTCTTGTGATTTTAAGTACCAAACTCTCTCATAAAGATGACAGTACCAGTAGTTGGAAGGAAATTGGGTTCTTATTTAAGTACTTGAGCACAAGTTTGGAATTGTTTACTTCCAAGAATAGAAAAGTCAATACTTATTTGATTAGGCAATTTTAGTACTGTTTATGTTGCATTCATTTCCAAATTATATAGATTTTATTTTTGCCTCAATATCTTTATTTACAGTCAGTCCTCATATAGAGAAAAGTTAGTTAAAATAGCCTTTATCATGAGCAAGCATACCTGTGAAAATCCAGCTTTTTCTTCAATATTTCATGGACATGACTTTGAACAAATAAGCAAAATTCTTTTTTTATTCCAATTATCCTCCCACTTAGAATGGAATCAGTCAATCTTACATGTAGGATACCTTAAGACTCTATGTGTAAATGAGTTAAAATATGTACAGTTGTACTGAAGAATGGAACAATTTGCATATAAAATATAATAATTTGATCTGACTACTGCCTGCTATTTTAAATTTGTTAAACATTGTTCAAATATGTTATAAAATGTTTTTGATGAATTATGAGTAAAACCCCCTTATAACATGGCACATTTTATAAATATGAATGTAATTAGTGGGTTTCTAGGACTCTAGAATTAAACAGAATTAAGTCTCCAAAATGATCAGTTCTAGAAATGAGATAAAACAGAAAGACAATAAAAATGTAAAAAGAGAGAAACATAGGGCAGCATAGGAAGTTTCAAAAGAAACAGGGATTGCTCCAATGGAATCACTGAAATGATCACTAAAAATAGATCTTGTTAAAGTGAGAAGACTCAATCTATAAATAATGCTATGATAAATATTATGTCAACAGTTGGATAATTATTCTAATAAAATATATTAAATCCATGAAGTATCTGTCAAAGAGAAATTTAAATAAGAGAATTGAAAGGCAGTGCTGATTTTAGTTCCAAACTCTTTAAAGATGACTAGACCAGTAGTTGGAAGGAAATTGGGTTCCTTAAAATTTTTACTTCTCTCATCCTTTTATTCTTTCCTTTCTATCTAGAATGCAGATGTGATACTTGGAAGAACAGCAGCTGTCTTGTGATTTTAAGTACCAAACTCTCTCATAAAGATGACAGTACCAGTAGTTGGAAGGAAATTGGGTTCTTATTTAAGTACTTGAGCACAAGTTTGGAATTGTTTACTTCCAAGAATAGAAAAGTCAATACTTATTTGATTAGGCAATTTTAGTACTGTTTATGTTGCATTCATTTCCAAATTATATAGATTTTATTTTTGCCTCAATATCTTTATTTACAGTCAGTCCTCATATAGAGAAAAGTTAGTTAAAATAGCCTTTATCATGAGCAAGCATACCTGTGAAAATCCAGCTTTTTCTTCAATATTTCATGGACATGACTTTGAACAAATAAGCAAAATTCTTTTTTTATTCCAATTATCCTCCCACTTAGAATGGAATCAGTCAATCTTACATGTAGGATACCTTAAGACTCTATGTGTAAATGAGTTAAAATATGTACAGTTGTACTGAAGAATGGAACAATTTGCATATAAAATATAATAATTTGATCTGACTACTGCCTGCTATTTTAAATTTGTTAAACATTGTTCAAATATGTTATAAAATGTTTTTGATGAATTATGAGTAAAACCCCCTTATAACATGGCACATTTTATAAATATGAATGTAATTAGTGGGTTTCTAGGACTCTAGAATTAAACAGAATTAAGTCTCCAAAATGATCAGTTCTAGAAATGAGATAAAACAGAAAGACAATAAAAATGTAAAAAGAGAGAAACATAGGGCAGCATAGGAAGTTTCAAAAAGAAACAGGGATTGCTCCAATGGAATCACTGAAATGATCACTAAAAATAGATCTTGTTAAAGTGAGAAGACTCAATCTATAAATAATGCTATGATAAATATTATGTCAACAGTTGGATAATTATTCTAATAAAATATATTAAATCCATGAAGTATCTTTGTCAAAGAGAAATTTAAATAAGAGAATGAGGGCCTTCCCATGTGGGGCTAGTGGTAAAGAACCTGCCTACTGATGTGGGAGAGATAAGAGACAGAGACGCTGATTCAATCCCTGGGTCTAGGAAGATCCACTGGGGGAGTGCATGGCACACCACTCCAGTACTCTTGCCTGTAGAATCCCATGGACAGAGGAGCCTGCAGGACTACAGTCCAGAGGGTATCACACAATCAAACAAGACTGAAGCAGTTTAGCACATGCACATGAGTAAGAAAACAATAAAGATGTAGCTTGCAAGTGAATTCAACTCACAATTTCATCAAATCCAAGCCCTCACTCATCTGAATTTAGGACTCACATATTTTACATGCTGATGTTAAATAAATATTAATTAACTCTCTTTCCCCCCAAATGATACAAGATCCAAGTCGGTGGATAATTATAAAATGACTTTTAGTATTAGAAAGTTAGGAATAAGAAAATTCTACATAAATGCTTAGCATGGATTTTTGGGAAGACTTTCATAGAGTTACAACATTTTCAATAGTAACTTCTATACAAAAGGTTAGAGTGTGACATTCTGGTCCTTAAAATAAGAGCTATAATTTTAAAATTTTGCTTTTAAATGACCTTTAGTCTTAGGTAAAATGTGATCACATTAACATCAATTTGGTGGAATAGTTATAAATAAAAGGTGTGACAAATGGCAGCATTAGAGCATAGAACTGTATTTTGTGGAGACTACAGGGGCTGGCATGAAGCTCTTGTCTTCTTTAACATCTGGATTATTGATGGTTAGCATTAATGATGTGAGAGCAGAACACACAGCATGTTGATAAAATTTGCAGATGTTACAAATTTGGAAGCTGTTGTACACACCAGGAGACTAAGAATTAATACAAATGGATCTAATGAGATTACAAATATGAGAAGAAAAGAGGAAAATTAGATTTCATTTAGAAACATGCAGCTAATCAGTCTGGAGGGAGGTAATCTGAAACATGTTCACTCAGCAGGTCTGAAGACAAACCTGAGAAGTAATCAATTTAAACAAAAATGCAAAGTACAATTATAAGACTGCTGGGATCAAAGGAGGAATATGGCTCCAAGATCACTCAGCAGTGCCATACTTGAGCCTTTTTTATCTGGAACTGCTCTGAGTAGGTCTGAAGGAAGAGACCTGAAAGCAGGGAGCTATTAATTTGGAAGTTAAGAGTGAAAGCAGATCCTTGGTGCAATGGTAGCACCAATAGACACTTCTAAGTTCTGGGTTGAGCTGATGTGTATACTTAAATTGCAGCATATTTTAAAAATGAGTGCTAGAAATGCTATCACCATAAGTCTTGCAAGCTTTTTGCCCTCACTCATCTGAATTTAGGACTCACATATTTTACATGCTGATGTTAAATAAATATTAATTAACTCTCTTTCCCCCCAAATGATACAAGATCCAAGTCGGTGGATAATTATAAAATGACTTTTAGTATTAGAAAGTTAGGAATAAGAAAATTCTACATAAATGCTTAGCATGGATTTTTGGGAAGACTTTCATAGAGTTACAACATTTTCAATAGTAACTTCTATACAAAAGGTTAGAGTGTGACATTCTGGTCCTTAAAATAAGAGCTATAATTTTAAAATTTTGCTTTTAAATGACCTTTAGTCTTAGGTAAAATGTGATCACATTAACATCAATTTGGTGGAATAGTTATAAATAAAAGGTGTGACAAATGGCAGCATTAGAGCATAGAACTGTATTTTGTGGAGACTACAGGGGCTGGCATGAAGCTCTTGTCTTCTTTAACATCTGGATTATTGATGGTTAGCATTAATGATGTGAGAGCAGAACACACAGCATGTTGATAAAATTTGCAGATGTTACAAATTTGGAAGCTGTTGTACACACCAGGAGACTAAGAATTAATACAAATGGATCTAATGAGATTACAAATATGAGAAGAAAAGAGGAAAATTAGATTTCATTTAGAAACATGCAGCTAATCAGTCTGGAGGGAGGTAATCTGAAACATGTTCACTCAGCAGGTCTGAAGACAAACCTGAGAAGTAATCAATTTAAACAAAAATGCAAAGTACAATTATAAGACTGCTGGGATCAAAGGAGGAATATGGCTCCAAGATCACTCAGCAGTGCCATACTTGAGCCTTTTTTATCTGGAACTGCTCTGAGTAGGTCTGAAGGAAGAGACCTGAAAGCAGGGAGCTATTAATTTGGAAGTTAAGAGTGAAAGCAGATCCTTGGTGCAATGGTAGCACCAATAGACACTTCTAAGTTCTGGGTTGAGCTGATGTGTATACTTAAATTGCAGCATATTTTAAAAAATGAGTGCTAGAAATGCTATCACCATAATTCTTGTGGCCTAGGCTTATTTATGTTCATGGTCCAGGTCAGCTACTCTTCTGATTCAAAAAGAACTGAACACTTCAGGCAGTGGGTTAGGGCTGCAAAATAGAGCTGATCATACTCAAAGGTATAAATGCAACCTAATGGAAAACAGACCAGCATAAAGGTAACACGTTTATGACAACTTGAGTGTCAACACTATCAGTTATGAGCTTTGTAACTTTGAGAAAATACATTGCTTGAAGTTATTTAATTGATATATATTATAAAGTATATCTCACTTCTATGAGTCTCTATTGTCATTTATAAAATAGACAAAATGTTGACTGCTTTTCAAAATTCTTGAAGTATAAGGAATAATGCCCATAAAGTATTTGTTATTATATGAGCCTGTGAAGTGCTTTGAAGTCAAAAGGCCAATTGGAAGTCCTCAATCAGTTATTTTTAGAATAAGTTATAATTTTCATTCTTAGAACTCACATGGAGATAAATTTAGCCTACGAATTGTCACATTCAGACTAGATATGATGACAGCACAAAGAACAATGGTGCAATAATTAAATGGCAATTAGAAAACCAAATTACCCAGGCCAGCGTGTCCTTGGGGAGGAAGAAGGAAAGAGAGATAATGTAATGCTGTTGTTCAGTCACTAAGTCAAGTCCAACTCTTTGCAAGCCCAAGTACTACATCACACAAGACTCACCTGTCCTTCACTGTCTCCCTGAGCTTGTTCAAACTCATGTCTATTGATTCAGTGATGTCATCCAACCACCTCACCCTCTATAACCCCCTTTTCCTGCTGTCCTCAATCTTTCCCAGCATCATGGTTTTTTCAGTGAGTTGGTTCTTCACACAAGGTGACCAAAGTATTGGAGCTTCAGCTTCAGTATCAGTCCTTCCAATGAATATTTAGGGGTGATTTCCTTTAGGATTGGCTGGTTTAATCTCCTTGCAGTCCAAAGGACTCTCAAGAGGCTTCTCCAGCACCATCATTGAAAAACATTAGTTTTCAGTGCTCAGACTTCTGTGTAGTTCAACTTTCACATCTGTACATGACCACTAGAAATTGGGCTTTTTCACCATATTTTAAAAATGAGTGCTAGAAATGCTATCACCATAATTCTTGTGGCCTAGGCTTATTTATGTTCATGGTCCAGGTCAGCTACTCTTCTGATTCAAAAAGAACTGAACACTTCAGGCAGTGGGTTAGGGCTGCAAAATAGAGCTGATCATACTCAAAGGTATAAATGCAACCTAATGGAAAACAGACCAGCATAAAGGTAACACGTTTATGACAACTTGAGTGTCAACACTATCAGTTATGAGCTTTGTAACTTTGAGAAAATACATTGCTTGAAGTTATTTAATTGATATATATTATAAAGTATATCTCACTTCTATGAGTCTCTATTGTCATTTATAAAATAGACAAAATGTTGACTGCTTTTCAAAATTCTTGAAGTATAAGGAATAATGCCCATAAAGTATTTGTTATTATATGAGCCTGTGAAGTGCTTTGAAGTCAAAAGGCCAATTGGAAGTCCTCAATCAGTTATTTTTAGAATAAGTTATAATTTTCATTCTTAGAACTCACATGGAGATAAATTTAGCCTACGAATTGTCACATTCAGACTAGATATGATGACAGCACAAAGAACAATGGTGCAATAATTAAATGGCAATTAGAAAACCAAATTACCCAGGCCAGCGTGTCCTTGGGGAGGAAGAAGGAAAGAGAGATAATGTAATGCTGTTGTTCAGTCACTAAGTCAAGTCCAACTCTTTGCAAGCCCAAGTACTACATCACACAAGACTCACCTGTCCTTCACTGTCTCCCTGAGCTTGTTCAAACTCATGTCTATTGATTCAGTGATGTCATCCAACCACCTCACCCTCTATAACCCCCTTTTCCTGCTGTCCTCAATCTTTCCCAGCATCATGGTTTTTTCAGTGAGTTGGTTCTTCACACAAGGTGACCAAAGTATTGGAGCTTCAGCTTCAGTATCAGTCCTTCCAATGAATATTTAGGGGTGATTTCCTTTAGGATTGGCTGGTTTAATCTCCTTGCAGTCCAAAGGACTCTCAAGAGTCTTCTCCAGCACCATCATTGAAAAACATTAGTTTTTCAGTGCTCAGACTTCTGTGTAGTTCAACTTTCACATCTGTACATGACCACTGGGAAAGGAAAAAAAAAGAAAACGCAACAAAACATAGCTTTGACTATATAGACCTTTGTTGGAAAAGTGATGTCTCTGCTTTTTAACACACTGATTGTCTAAAGAGGCTAGACAAATAGCTCATAAAAGAAGAGAAGAAAAAGGCACAGTAGAAATGGAAAAATATACCCAATTGAATGCAGAGAGTTCCAGAAAACATAATGTTAAACACAGAAAAATCAAGGCTAATCAGGTAGAATGGAGTCTCAACTCCAAAGACTTATGTCTGGATAGCATAAACAGTTGATAGTCACCCATTCAAGGCTCAGGGTTGATGTTTAAAACATCAAGCTGGAAACATAAGGCAAGATGTGCAGTAATTAATCCCTGGAAAATCATCTTCTGTCATCAACAAACAAGTACCTCTCTAGCAAAGGTTGAATGGGTTCAGTCAGTAGAAAAGACAAGTAATAACAAAAGCCCTACGAATTTGGCAAAGAAGATAAAATGTGATCATCAAAAGGAGTATGACAAGAGACCAGCTGAAACAACCAGAAAACAGCCTATAATGAAAACAAAACAAAAAATGGCTTCCAAGGTAGTAGATGTGGTGCAGTGGATGATGGTCTGGGAATGTATGCAGATGCAGACTCGGGTGAATCAAAGTTCTGGGAATAAAAACAATAGAAGACCCAAAACAAAAGGCCACCTGGCCAAATCCTACAAGCCATGAGACCCAGGAATCATATCCATCATATTCCTCTCTGTCATTTCCCCATATTGAATTCTTCCTTTGGTACAGGACCTCTTAGAGTGTTTTTTTTTTTTTTCCCATTTACATGCTTACTAATAAAGTTTAAAGCAATCATAATCTTTCGTTAGGACTGTACCATACCATTCAGAGGGATCTCAGTTGATCCCTCTGAATCCATTCAGCTTCTTTTTGGTGGCACACTCTTCCAATCCATTCACCAAACAGTAGTAAAAAATAATCCTTTCAAAAGACAAATATATTCATGTGCTTATATTTCCATTTCAGACTTCTGTTAAACATGCTTCAGTGACACTCCACTGAGATTTAAATAAAGGTTGAGTAGTGAATGTGATGGTCAAGCTGTACTTGGTCTGGACCTGCCTTTTTTTCTCTAGTGCAGCTCATGTACACCACTATTCACACTCTCCAACTGTCTTTCTGTTCAATTCTGTGCTTGACTTGACCAGGGATGTTACCATTCTCTATCTCTATATATGTTTTTTTCTTTTCATCTAATGTATGCTCCTGCTAGAGATATGGCTCAATCAGAGCTTCCTCAAAGAAGTCTTTTATAACAGTTGCTGCTTCTTCTCTTAGATACCATGTCACTATAACATTTATCACAGTTGAATTTTTACAATTTTTGTGGATCTGTTATTAGAGTCTATTCTTACCTACTCTCTTCAGGCTTACTGAGAGTGAATTTATGTTTCTTTATGCTGCCCCAACATCTCTAATATAGGTTATAATTTGGAAATTCCTATACTTGGCTAGACTATCCATACAGAATTTCTAGCTTTTACCAGTTTTCTTGGTGAAAATTTCTTCTTTCTCTTCAATGAAACCTATATATAAAGTCTTGATTGTGACCGATCTTGGACTGCAGTGGCTTGAAGGGGAAATTAAGAGTTCAGATAGAGTAAGGTTGCTGATTAGCAGACTTTAGTATAAAGACATTATCTGAAATTATAGAGGTGACCCAATGTAATCAAAAGAGAGTGAAAGAGGGATGCTGGAGAATCAGAGAGAGGGAGAGGTGTCTAACAAAGAAGGTTGGAGTGATGTAAAGAGTCTGATCCAATATTTCTGTCTGTGAAGATAAAAGAAGGAATCCAAGGGACCCAAGGAATGCAGGAAGCTTCGAGAGTCTCTAAAAGAGCATGGATCCTCCTCTCAGGTCTCCAGAAAGGCCTGTCAGCATCTTGAGTTTAGTCAATGAGAACTAAGACAGTCATCTAACCTGCAGAACTGGAAGATAATTAGTCTGTGCTTTAAATCACTACATTTGTGGTCATTTGTCACTGACACAAATAAAATAGTAGCAAGCTTTACCTCTTTTTTCTATTACCTGACAGGAGTAAGACTGTGAAGCATGAGACAGAAACTGCATGGAGCTGCCTTTGCCTACTTTCTCCCCCTTTGTTTCATTCTTTTTTTTGTTGTTTTCTGAAGTGAACAAGGAAGTGCTACTCTATGGCTTAAGTTTAGTATGTCTGAAGAAATCTTCTAAGATACCCA
Source organism: Tragulus kanchil (assembly GCA_022376925.1). Classification (NCBI taxonomy): domain Eukaryota; kingdom Metazoa; phylum Chordata; class Mammalia; order Artiodactyla; family Tragulidae; genus Tragulus; species Tragulus kanchil. The sequence goes on from JAIOJX010000002.1 coordinate 43,909,702, forward strand.
TGGGAAGAAATGACAGCTTGGGTACCTAAAACTCATGCCTTCAGTCCAAATTCTCCTAAACATGTCTATTCAAAACCGTCAGAACCACAAGTGGAACTATAGCCCAGGTAGCCTATGGGCTATCTGGGATAGCCCATATTTCCATGGGGTAGATGCATGCATTTTGTGTGCTCAGTCACTTAGTCGTGTCCAACTCTTTGTGACCCCATGGACTGTAGTCTGCCAGGCTCTTCTATCTATGGGATTTCCAAGGCAAGAAAACTGGAGTTGGGTTACCATTCCCTTCTCCAAGAGATCTCATACTACGTAACTGACATATCATGAAAGACTTACCAACTCAGGCACAAAGTCAACTACTAGCAGCAAAAAGACTGAAATACTATAAAAGAGAATACAGTGGGAAGGACATTAAGATCAAGCATGTGTACCTTCAAACACTAGCTCTGCCACTTATCAGTTTTGTAACTTTGGAAGGCTACTTAAACTCTCAGAACCTCAGTTTCCTTATATGTACAGCAGAAATGAGAATATCTCTCTCATGGAAGAGATTAGAAAGATTAAATCAAAGTTTTAAATTATAGAGGTGACCCAATGTAATCAAAAGAGAGTGAAAGAGGGATGCTGGAGAATCAGAGAGAGGGAGAGGTGTCTAACAAAGAAGGTTGGAGTGATGTAAAGAGTCTGATCCAATATTTCTGTCTGTGAAGATAAAAGAAGGAATCCAAGGGACCCAAGGAATGCAGGAAGCTTCGAGAGTCTCTAAAAGAGCATGGATCCTCCTCTCAGGTCTCCAGAAAGGCCTGTCAGCATCTTGAGTTTAGTCAATGAGAACTAAGACAGTCATCTAACCTGCAGAACTGGAAGATAATTAGTCTGTGCTTTAAATCACTACATTTGTGGTCATTTGTCACTGACACAAATAAAATAGTAGCAAGCTTTACCTCTTTTTTCTATTACCTGACAGGAGTAAGACTGTGAAGCATGAGACAGAAACTGCATGGAGCTGCCTTTGCCTACTTTCTCCCCCTTTGTTTCATTCTTTTTTTTGTTGTTTTCTGAAGTGAACAAGGAAGTGCTACTCTATGGCTTAAGTTTAGTATGTCTGAAGAAATCTTCTAAGATACCCATGGGAAGAAATGACAGCTTGGGTACCTAAAACTCATGCCTTCAGTCCAAATTCTCCTAAACATGTCTATTCAAAACCGTCAGAACCACAAGTGGAACTATAGCCCAGGTAGCCTATGGGCTATCTGGGATAGCCCATATTTCCATGGGGTAGATGCATGCATGTGTGTGTGCTCAGTCACTTAGTCGTGTCCAACTCTTTGTGACCCCATGGACTGTAGTCTGCCAGGCTCTTCTATCTATGGGATTTCCAAGGCAAGAAAACTGGAGTTGGGTTACCATTCCCTTCTCCAAGAGATCTCATACTACGTAACTGACATATCATGAAAGACTTACCAACTCAGGCACAAAGTCAACTACTAGCAGCAAAAAGACTGAAATACTATAAAAGAGAATACAGTGGGAAGGACATTAAGATCAAGCATGTGTACCTTCAAACACTAGCTCTGCCACTTATCAGTTTTGTAACTTTGGAAGGCTACTTAAACTCTCAGAACCTCAGTTTCCTTATATGTACAGCAGAAATGAGAATATCTCTCTCATGGAAGAGATTAGAAAGATTAAATAAAATAACAGATGCAACATTTACTGTGACTGGCAAATTTTCAGTGTTCAAAAAAAAAGTCCTTGATGCTCCCAAAATACAGAAGTTTTGTTGGTGAGTTGTTTCTAAACCATAGAACGATTCATGAGAAGAATCTTCACTAATATGGATTGTCATATGTGGCACAATGGTTAGGTAGTTTAGCTTTGCCATTAGGCCCCTAAATTTGTCCTATTCTCATATAACACTCTGTAGTCACCTGGCCTTCTTTCCTGTGTTCAGTTATTCTGGTCATAATGTTAATATGATTGCACCTCTCTAATGGGATAGATTTGGTGAAGTACTTAGATTACAACCCACTTCTCACTCAATATGACCACTTTACACACAGAAACATATACATATTTAAGAACTCAGATGGCCCAAAAATACATGAAACGATGCTCAACCTCACTTATTATTAGAGAAATGCAAATTAAAACTACAATGAGATATCACCTCACACCCGTCAGAATGGCCATCTTCAAGAAATCTGCAGACAACAAATGCTGGAGAGGGTGCGGAGAAAAGGGAACCCTCTTGCATTGCTGGTGGGAATGTAAATTGATACAGCCTCTATGGAAGACAGTCTGGAGATTTCTTAAAAAACTAAAAATAGAAGCACCCTATGACCCAGCAATCCCACTCTTAGGCTTATATCCTGATGAAATAAAAACTGAAAGAAGCACCTGTACCCCAATGTTCATTGCAGCTCTCTATACAATAGCCAAAACATGGAAGCAACCTAGATGTCCATCGACGAATGAATGGATCCAGAAGCTCTGGTACATATATACAATGGAATACTACTCAGCTGTTAAAAGAAATGCAGAAGACTCAATCCTAATGAAGTGGCTGGCTCTAGAACCTATCATAAAAAGTGAAGTAAGTCAAAAAGAGAAAGACAAATACAATATACTAACACACATATATGGAATCTAGTAGGACGGTCTTGATATCACACACAGGGAACTCATGAAAAAAAAAAAAAGACAGAGCATAGACATAGAGACATCGTGGTGAATAAATAGGGAGGGGGAAGCATGGAGGAAGTAACAAGGAAACCTATAGTGTTATGTGTGGAAAAGATAGCTAGTGTCACAGTGCTAAGGGAATAGGAGTGCTTACAATGGCTTGGGGCAAAGGTCTGGAGAGGTGGGATGGGGGGATCTGGGTGGGTGGGGACCATGGATATGCATATGACTGATCTGGGAACATACATGTATGTGAACAACAAAACTCTGTAAAACCTTTAAAATAAAGAATAAAAAAAAAAGAAAAAAAAGAAAAAAAAAAAAAGAACTCAAAGTTACTCCAGAAACTTAATATAATACTTCTAACAATGCACTAGATACAGTGTATTTACTTAAGGCCTAAGTATAATTTGATTCAATTATTCAGTCAAGCAGTTGTTAAAGCTAGCACTTACTGAGTATTTTCTAGGCATCAGGCACTGTAATATGTGTTATCTTATCTAACCCTCATGTTGAGGTAAAGATTTTCATTATCTCTATTTTACAAATGAGGAAATTAAAACACAAAATATTTAGCAGTTTGACTGAGCTAGTCACTTAAACAACAATAAAAAAAAATCAACTGATTATTGTTTATTCAAACTTTACAGTTTTCAAATGATTCACAGATTTCTGAAGTTTATAATGTTCTTCACGCAAGTGAGTTAAAAGTAATTTCTTCTAATGGCTCCTTAAAACAGAATCACTCATTTCATTTTAATCATTTAACTCATAATTTAGGTAGTAAAAAATAAAAACCAAAAGTTATAATAAACTGAAGATTCCAGCAGTTACTATCATAATTGTAATATTTTAAATGTTTCATATTTTCATATATTTTCATATTATTCCTCTCATTTTTAACTGAAATGCTATGTTTAGTTTTAATTTATACATTGAAATGTGTCAATATAGATCCTTGATACATGGAATAAGCTGTAAGGAGTAATTTACAAAGATCGTAAGAAGAATAACTATTTTCACATTTTTAGAAACTCTGATGGACTATTTTACCAAGTGACAGTCAATGGCAGCAGACAACCAATGCAACATAATTAGACATCTACCGACATACAGAGCTGTGGGATTTTTCAACCCCATGGGCAACTGAAATGGCAGAGCAGATTTTTGGGAAATTTTGCACATTAGTACATAAACAGTCTGTCAAGAAATCACACTTTTCAGATGCCTACCTCCTACAGTTTTCAAGAGATTACCAACTATCACAAATATGATTTGCAAGGAAGAAGTTTCCTAGTTTCATAGCTTCAATAGAAAGTGATTGTCATCACTGACAGAGTCCAGGAATACCAAATGAAAAGTAAATCTTTTAAAAAATTGATCTGGCAGTGCTTTGTGCACCACGACAGAAAAAGAAAAAAGGAAAAAGAAAGTTAATAAAGTTTTTTCCAGAGATTTAATATCTTGCCAGCAAGAGCAGATTCAAGTTATATTGGGTAAGAAACTAGATTTTAAAAAAGACATACTAAAGAAAAAAAAAGTATACTGTAAAGCATCCCTGAAAGTAACAGAAGCAAAAAAAAAAAAAAAAGCACTTGGCAACAATTTGTAAAATAGCATGATCAAAAGCCAATTAAGAGATCAAAATGTATGCAGCCAATATCATAAGAGTAGGGACGACATATAGGCAGCTTGGAAGCTAATTAGAATGGAGAGGTGATAATTGTATGCACTGGGAGAAGGCAAACTGTAGAGAGTTGAATGGAAATGAGGCAAAGATTTAGAAGGAAAAGATCTCAACACTTCTGCAGTGTGGTAGTAAATACTATAAAACAAGAATGTGAGAAATGAGCCCCCTTGATGGGGTGCTTGATGAGGATCATGGTTTAATATATTCTAAAAAGCCATAGTTTTTTGGGAAAAGAAATTGTGGATTTACTCCTCACTGGAAAGAAGATGCCCTCCAGTCGTTTATGTTCACTTTCTATTTCTTTCAGAATGTGCTTGAGGGAGTCTGAAGATTGGAATTAGACACCAAATTCCACTATAGTTTTTTAACTGTTTCCATGGGCTGGGCTGCATGCCAATTTAGGCGATTTTTGTTTGTTTGTTTGTTTTGGCTCTTCCAGTCTCTGTAGCTCTGTTGCTGTTGTTTAGTTGCTAAGTTGTGTCTGACTCTTAGAGAACCCAGGCAAGAATATTGGAGTGGGTTTGTCATTTCCTTTTCCAGGGGATCTTTCTGATCAGGGATCAAACCCACCTCTTCTGCATTACAGGCAGATTCTTTACCACTGAGTCACAAGGCAAGCCTATTTTCTGTAAGACTATATACGTGGCTATAGATTGTAGTTGTTTGTTTTTCCCAGTCTATCTTGTTTGTCTTACATTTTTTTTTACCTAATTCAATATCGATTTGCAAGGAAGAAGTTTCCTAGTTTCATAGCTTCAAAAGTGATTGTCATCACTGACAGAGTCCAGGAATACCAAATGAAAAGTAAATCTTTTAAAAAATTGATCTGGCAGTGCTTTGTGCACCACGACAGAAAAAGAAAAAAGGAAAAAGAAAGTTAATAAAGTTTTTTCCAGAGATTTAATATCTTGCCAGCAAGAGCAGATTCAAGTTATATTGGGTAAGAAACTAGATTTTAAAAAAGACATACTAAAGAAAAAAAAAGTATACTGTAAAGCATCCCTGAAAGTAACAGAAGCAAAAAAAAAAAAAAAAGCACTTGGCAACAATTTGTAAAATAGCATGATCAAAAGCCAATTAAGAGATCAAAATGTATGCAGCCAATATCATAAGAGTAGGGACGACATATAGGCAGCTTGGAAGCTAATTAGAATGGAGAGGTGATAATTGTATGCACTGGGAGAAGGCAAACTGTAGAGAGTTGAATGGAAATGAGGCAAAGATTTAGAAGGAAAAGATCTCAACACTTCTGCAGTGTGGTAGTAAATACTATAAAACAAGAATGTGAGAAATGAGCCCCTTGATGGGGTGCTTGATGAGGATCATGGTTTAATATATTCTAAAAAGCCATAGTTTTTTGGGAAAAGAAATTGTGGATTTACTCCTCACTGGAAAGAAGATGCCCTCCAGTCGTTTATGTTCACTTTCTATTTCTTTCAGAATGTGCTTGAGGGAGTCTGAAGATTGGAATTAGACACCAAATTCCACTATAGTTTTTTAACTGTTTCCATGGGCTGGGCTGCATGCCAATTTAGGCGATTTTTGTTTGTTTGTTTGTTTTGGCTCTTCCAGTCTCTGTAGCTCTGTTGCTGTTGTTTAGTTGCTAAGTTGTGTCTGACTCTTAGAGAACCCAGGCAAGAATATTGGAGTGGGTTTGTCATTTCCTTTTCCAGGGGATCTTTCTGATCAGGGATCAAACCCACCTCTTCTGCATTACAGGCAGATTCTTTACCACTGAGTCACAAGGCAAGCCTATTTTCTGTAAGACTATATACGTGGCTATAGATTGTAGTTGTTGTTTTCCAGTAAAGTTTTTCCCAGTCTATCTTGTTTGTCTTACTGTTGTTTGTATTTTTGTATATTACTTACTTTTCTCTGAATTTCTGCAATATCTGTTCCATGTTCCTCCTTGATGATGACCTACTCTGTCAAGATGCCTATACAGTTTTATTCCAGATAGCAAATGGAGAAAAATCCAACTTTTCTTTTAATAAAGCTGCTGAAGTTATAACATTATTAAAAAGAGTAGCTTTAAGTCTGGTGAGATCCAAAATTCCTATGTTGTATCCTCAACCTTCTGAGTGCTTCTAACCACAGAAGTTCTGGGCAGTCAGCTTCCTATGGCCTTTGTCAAAGTTTACATAAACAGTGTTAACATAAACACATTTGAAGGTCAGTCTCTTCCAAACTGCTTTCACAAATTCTATCTGTTAATAAAGTGATTGGAAGAATAGTAGCTTCAAGGCAAAGATAAGATTGCTTTTGTTTGGTTACTTGCTTGAGTCTTGCTGAGCAAAATAATGTTATTTAAGGACATCTGAAAATATCATTCAAAGGAAAAATACTAAAAGTATAGTTTGTAATGTTTTAAATCAATAAACTGTCAAAATCTACAAAAAAGGTACACAGAGGAAAGAAGAGTGTTTGTAGAAGATAGATAGATAGATAGATAGATAGATAGATAGATAGATAGATAGATGGATTTGGAGGCTGAGCAAAATGACTAATGGTTCAACCAATCATGTCTAGATAATGTTACCCTGCTAAAAAAACTATGGACTTCAAGGATTGGGGTGGGGAGCATCTCTGCCCAGCAACAGTCTGTGTATTATTATTCATTGTTGTTCCAGGATTCTCCCAAACATTACCATATGCACCTCTCTCTTTAGCTGGATTAAACTTATATCATTTTGAAATAAAACTGTTATTTTAAGTACATTACTCTCCTGTACACTAGTTATTCCAAGGAGCCTGACAGGGATAGTGAGGCCCCTGAATTTGTAGCCAGCTGGTCAGAAATGTGGCCTGAGGATCCCCAAACTTGCAGCTGGCACTGGAAGTGAAAGCTGTTACTTGAAAGACTGTGCCCATAACCTGTGAAATTTGTTCTGACTGTAGTTAATTTATGTCCTGTCTATGAGCCATCCTGCACTGAACTGTTACATGAATATGAGATGAACATTTTTAAAAATTAAGTCAGTGAGTTGGGAGACCTATATGTTATAGTAACTATAGTTATCCTAACTGCATTACAGTTAGCTTTCTATTTCCTTCATTTTTCCCTCAAAATTTATCTCATAATGAGTCTTTCTCTCTAGTCTATCTAGAATTGTATTCCCCTCTAATATTTCATATCCTCTTTACTGTTTTTGTTGTTTCCCTTAACACATTATTTAATACTATAGCAGTTTATATATTTTTCTATTTGTCTTATTTTCTGTCTCTTCTAATGAAAAGTGAGCTCTAAGAAGCCAGAGATTTATGTTTTAGTTGTTCACAGCTCTATCTGCTTTGTTGAGAACAATGCAGCATGTAGTAAATGTTTACTGAATAAATGCAAGAATCAGTAGATAGAATATATTAACTGGAAAAACACAGCACAATGAAAACCACTCATACAATACATTAAACTGCAGTTACATAAAAGAGACAAAATAAAAGCTTTTAGGCAGACCAGTGACTACAGAAATTGAATGAAAAAGGTAACTGTACAAATTATTTAGTATTGGAAATTGCAGGACTTGAAACCTGTTGGAAAATAAGGTGATGAGGGAAATTTTAATGAAATCCTCGTATTCAACAACCAGGGGGACTGAGCAGGTTATGAAGCAGTTAGTGGAGTTATGGACATGAAATAAATCTAGTTTAGATGAAACAATAAGTTCTTGGGGCAAGGCATTTAAATCACATGCCCAAATCATACAGTCAAGAATATCTGGAAAAAAAAAAGAATGTCTGCCAGTTAAAACACAGACGTTAGAATTGTTGTGGAAGAAATGTCCATAGTGAATAGGGATATCAGAGTTTTATTCCAAAGAGATATATTGTTTAACTCTTTGTAGAACAAAAGCAATTGTTACTTAAAGTGGTTTAATTCAGGTTTAATTTATTTCTCTATTTGTTTTGGAAGAGTTTTGTAGCCAGCTGGTCAGAAATGTGGCCTGAGGATCCCCAAACTTGCAGCTGGCACTGGAAGTGAAAGCTGTTACTTGAAAGACTGTGCCCATAACCTGTGAAATTTGTTCTGACTGTAGTTAATTTATGTCCTGTCTATGAGCCATCCTGCACTGAACTGTTACATGAATATGAGATGAACATTTTTAAAAATTAAGTCAGTGAGTTGGGAGACCTATATGTTATAGTAACTATAGTTATCCTAACTGCATTACAGTTAGCTTTCTATTTCCTTCATTTTTCCCTCAAAATTTATCTCATAATGAGTCTTTCTCTCTAGTCTATCTAGAATTGTATTCCCCTCTAATATTTCATATCCTCTTTACTGTTTTTGTTGTTTCCCTTAACACATTATTTAATACTATAGCAGTTTATATATTTTTCTATTTGTCTTATTTTCTGTCTCTTCTAATGAAAAGTGAGCTCTAAGAAGCCAGAGATTTATGTTTTAGTTGTTCACAGCTCTATCTGCTTTGTTGAGAACAATGCAGCATGTAGTAAATGTTTACTGAATAAATGCAAGAATCAGTAGATAGAATATATTAACTGGAAAAACACAGCACAATGAAAACCACTCATACAATACATTAAACTGCAGTTACATAAAAGAGACAAAATAAAAGCTTTTAGGCAGACCAGTGACTACAGAAATTGAATGAAAAAGGTAACTGTACAAATTATTTAGTATTGGAAATTGCAGGACTTGAAACCTGTTGGAAAATAAGGTGATGAGGGAAATTTTAATGAAATCCTCGTATTCAACAACCAGGGGGACTGAGCAGGTTATGAAGCAGTTAGTGGAGTTATGGACATGAAATAAATCTAGTTTAGATGAAACAATAAGTTCTTGGGGCAAGGCATTTAAATCACATGCCCAAATCATACAGTCAAGAATATCTGGAAAAAGAGAAAAAAGAATGTCTGCCAGTTAAAACACAGACGTTAGAATTGTTGTGGAAGAAATGTCCATAGTGAATAGGGATATCAGAGTTTTATTCCAAAGAGATATATTGTTTAACTCTTTGTAGAACAAAAGCAATTGTTACTTAAAGTGGTTTAATTCAGGTTTAATTTATTTCTCTAGTTTTATGTCTATGAGAGAAACAAAAGTGAACACTTAGGAAGTATACAAATGTTACTAAATGTTATTATATTAAAAAAATCTCAGGCATAGAAATTCATTTATTATAGACCAGCAGGAATATTTACTACCTTCAGCATCTTCAAAACTCTTGAGAATTGACTGGACTGTATCTTTATGGCTGAAAATAAAACTATAAACCTAGAGTACTTCATTATTGCTTCTTAATAACAAAGGCCATTTGCAAACAAGCAGGTTATGAGCAGAACTTAAGATGAGTAATCACATCCAAACAATTTAGATGATCAATCATCTTATACATGCATAAAATATTAAACATAATGAACATGTTAGAGAGTTATTGATCTATTCCAGTCCAAGTCACATCAAAACATGAATTTAGTTTTTTAGTGATTGACAGTCTTTATTAGATTGCAGGGTTTATACACTTGAATAAGCAGAGGCATTCGATGTATGACTTCCAATAGATACCAAATAGCTGAACGCATTTTACCTAAGATTATGGCAAAACCTTTTTATTTAATTAAAATGGAAAGCTTATCTATTCTATAATGGGCCATATATTTACAACTGTCCTTATTTACAGTCTCAATATTGTAACTTCAAGTTTTATCCCATCTCATGTCTCCATAATTATAGAATTTTATAACCATGAATCCCAGAAATAAGAAAAGAGAAAAAGGTATCTGTTTTTACCTAAGATTTTTTATTTTTAAAAACCTCTATATAAGATAGTTTCTGTACATGTTATGACTGGTTCCTCTATGGCACTGTACTGCAGCAGATAAGCAATTGCTTATGCCTATAATATGGCCTTAGATACATATCCACCCTCTGACCACACTTATGGGAGGCCTGCTAATTGCTAAATGTAGGTATTTAGGTCTGACAGTGACAGATTCTGCTTCTTTATGTTAATTATCTCAGAATGCGTGTGTGAGATGGGGAGAATGTCACAAATGCCTCAGGATCCTTTGATCTTCTTGACCTGGTGCTTCTTGATCCACACAACTATTGCCACTACCTCTAAGTGGTTAATTCAGGTTTAATTTATTTCTCTAGTTTTATGTCTATGAGAGAAACAAAAGTGAACACTTAGGAAGTATACAAATGTTACTAAATGTTATTATATTAAAAAAATCTCAGGCATAGAAATTCATTTATTATAGACCAGCAGGAATATTTACTACCTTCAGCATCTTCAAAACTCTTGAGAATTGACTGGACTGTATCTTTATGGCTGAAAATAAAACTATAAACCTAGAGTACTTCATTATTGCTTCTTAATAACAAAGGCCATTTGCAAACAAGCAGGTTATGAGCAGAACTTAAGATGAGTAATCACATCCAAACAATTTAGATGATCAATCA